>JAAAKQ030515783.1:0-19333 GCA_010016005.3 Zanna intricata
CGTTTTGGTAATAACGTTTTAAAGCAATACGATTCATTTTCAGAAGAATCGTATAAGACGGCAACAATCCGAAATTCCCCGTATTGTATAAATATCTTTCTCATATCCAACACTACGTAGTCAATTCCGACATTAAGTTCGGTCACCTTTTTATACGGTGCTTCTTCATAAAACAATCGTCGTTGAAAACGTTTACGAAAGGTATAGCGTCCGCCATCTTTTCAGTTGAAGCACTCACACTCGAATGCAATGAATATCGAGCAGTAAAGACGTCGTTCAATTTTTCCATACCAACCTTTGAAATTTTAAAAAACAATTTATCGAGTTCTTTTTCTCCGATAACTGTGCAAGCGTACTGGTTATCCCAATACAATTCAAATTTTTTCGACTAATCATCGATTTTAGACGTCTCACGATTCCAATAAGCAATTCACATGTACATAAGTAGTCTCAGGCAATCCGCGTACGAAATAGTCGAATTTTGTACAATTTTGTTCGTGTTGACCAGAATACTGTTGATTAGAATGTTTCACCGCTAACATCATAAAACAATATTTGCGTAAAGTAGTTTTCGTTACAATCGACGTCAATTCGTTAACCAATTCGGTAAAAGTTTTATTTTTCACAATCATCATCGTTAGCAACGGCAGTACTTAATTAATATAATGTCAACACAAACCGTCTACAGTATCGATTCGTAAACTCTCTAAATAATCATGTAATTCGATGTGGATCTCATCATACGTGGCTGCGTAATTGAAATGCACTCTTAACTGTATTGAAATGTTGAACGTCCACGCATATATTTGTAGCCTGCGGAAACGCAGCGGTTGTAAGTTTCGTTAAATGACGCAATGACCGTATACGTCAACGTGGGAAAAATCTAACCGTCCACACCGATGCTGCAATATCTACATCCATCATTAAACTGCGATCGGAATTACAAAAAATAAGGCCCCTTTTAAACTTTTTTTTGTTGCTTGCATTCCCACACCACCCAGTAGGTAGCAACCGTGGCGCGTTGAAATTTTGTTTTTGTCATGAGTGAAACCTCTCCGCAGAAGGCATACTATAAAACACTCGAATTTCTTTTTCTTTTCTTTATTTTGTTTTTATATCTTATTCTTATCTTCTTCTAGTTATATTTTTAAAATCGACCATGATTGCTACTAACGTTTCTACACGTTCTATCTTCTATTTGTATTTGTAAAATCATCCATTATTGTTACTAACGTTTCTACACGTTCGAGTAGAAACATCGCAAACATTCCAGGCAATAAGCCAAAATATAAGATTAGAAGTAAAATTCCCAAGATCTCTAAGTGATGATGTGCTTCGAGCGGCATTTTGAAGCAGACTAATCTCTACGGTACAGTAGTCCTTCGAGGAACAATGGACTCGAAAGCAATCGGAACGTTTTCCTTGATGCCAAATCGACAACGTAACGAGTTGTGCGTGTCGAATTTTTCTCCACACCAACAACATTTCACGCACATTTCGTTAAAACAGTAGTAGTAACCGGTCTTGGCCAATTCTTTATTTTCTGCGTTGGTATTTACAAACGTACGTAGACGATCGGCTTCCCTCGACAGATCCAACGGCTTTTTACCATACTTCAACCATTGTATGTAGAAACAACCGGTTGTAACGCGCATTTCCCACTCTTGTTATTGTGGTACGGACAATCTACGACGTAATTTAGATTCGACTTCGGTGCGTTTTCCGGTAACGTACGAACATCATTATGAAAACGTTGTAGAAATTCCGATTTTTCCAGCACTTTGGTGCGAATCGTGACGAACTGCAAACATACGGCCTTTATGATATCGTCGCTGTATACTGCATCTCTGTAATCCCAGTCGATTTTGTGAAAATTTCTCTCCAACCAACCGGCCATCCGTTTGTGTTTCAACAACAACTTGGATTTTGGGTACGGTGAACGAAAATGAAGAATCATATAGTACTCTTCACCGACGACAGCAAGCTCTTTCATGATAAACTCGCCGCATTTGCCGATGAAGCCGTGATACTCGATAACTCCTTCCATGACGACTTCTCGTTCGCATATGAGATCCTCCTTAACTTTCTTACACCTTTACTGCGTTGGTAGTTGTAATGGGGATTCCTCTTTGTTTTTCTTTTTCTCCTTCTCTATGTTATCGATTGAAGAAGTACGATCGTACGGTTTACTACCCCAATTTTTTTTGGTTTTTTTCATCGCAGTTCTTGATCTTCTTCTTGATTTTCTCCTTCTTATCTAACGGCTTGATCTTCTTTGGAACTATAAACTGTTGAAGAATAATATTAACATCATCGTCATGTAATGTTTCTTCAGAGATAAGAAAAGATTGATCATCATCGTTTGACGAGCCCAAAACACCTCCTTCCTCCATGGCGACTGATTCTCTACTGGTGATTTTTCGTGTTGAGATGAAAGTTTATACATCGGTAGTGTTGGTGGAGGTTTCCCCCTCCCAAATTCACCCCCCTCCTCTTTTAAAGGATCGTCATAATCAGCTACATTATCCAGTGTACATTCTGCCTTAATAGGCGGTACCATTAATGACGTGTTCACAGGCGTCACTTTCGACGAAGATAATGATGACTGTGCTTTCGATGAAGGTACTGATGCCGTTTTTTTAGCTGCCTTAACAGACGGTACCATTAATGATGTGTTCAGAGTAGTCGCTTTCGATGAAGGTAATGATGACAGTGCTTTCGATGAAGATACTGATGACGTTTTGTTAGCGATTATATCGTCTTTAAAATAAATCGGAACAGACGTACCATTAGCAGCGACGACGGTTGAATTATAAATCATCAACGTCGCCTGCACTACCACCAATGAATTTCACCAAATTAACGGCATCTGATTGGGTGGCAGAGATGCAGGAAAAAATATTCTACATCGTATCGGTTTAATTTTTGTACACATATGCTGTTGTTCCGATACTTCATTCGTTAATACCGATAACATTATTCCGACCAAAATTCCCATTTTAAATACGCCAACCGCAAGTATCTAATTTTTAAAAAACATAAACGCATCCACCATTGCATTTTTTTTCACCTCCTTCCCCTTCACCACGATTCATAGTAAATACTTCTCGATGCATTACATAACCTTTTTTACCATTCCCGTAAACGGTGTGTATGTAACGATGGTATCGTGAATAATGAGACAGTAAGCAGCCGTATGTGCCGGTATATTGTTTTTGGTTTCGAAATCGATACGGACGTCTACGGTTCCCGTTTTAAGCGATTCATTCTGACGCGAACAATCGATAACTATTAACGGTACGTTGGTTTTAAATTCGGCCATACTGTAAGCCGGATACTCGTCCTCCAGTTTGTTGTAATAACGAGAGCGAAAGCTGGAGAACATTTCGTACATCATATTTACATCACCTTGTAGATTGTCGTACGGGTAATACAGCGAATTGAAATACAGACGAACGTTTACCAATTCGCACATATCGAATTGTGTCAGCGACTTTGTATCTTTATCCTTTCTCTCCGTCTGTAAACCGAATATGAAGTATCTCGTTTTCTCGGTTTGCGACACGTCTTTACCGTCCACGAATTTATGTTTGTTTGCGGTAGATCCGGATACTCATTGATTTGCCATGTACGAAAAGCTATCACCAACGGTCTATCTCGTTCTACCATTTTAAACAATTGCAATCGCATCAAATCGGCGACGTAAACGTATGGAATTTTCCAAGCCACCTTTGTTACATGCAACTTGGAATCGGGCGACTCTTTGCTGGATGTTAGTGCGTTTATGTCGTTGGAAGATCTAAGCAAAACCGATTCTTGTTTCACGTTCAGTATTATGTGTTTGTAGTCTTCGGCGAATTTCATAAGCATACGCAATGGTACGTAGAAGCAAAATCTTCCCGTGTTCTCGTCCAGATCGAATTTATCCGCCGCGTTAAATTTCCATCCGAAGTTTTCCAAAATATTCTTCTCGCTTTTACGCAACGAAAGGATGTTCTTTATCGTAGTTGTTATTCCCAATTTTTGTACGCAACACATTTCCGTACCATTTATTTCGTATCGTATCTCATCGAATAGAAACGGTACCGCGTTGTTTGTTAACGTCAATTCCACTGCCTTTCCATCACCGGGCTTATTAGTCAAAGTCCCTTCAACCATCAAAAAGCTTTTATACGGTAACGTGTTCACGTCCTGTTGGTGTATCGGTATCCGTATTTCATCGTTGTAAGTCGTTGATGGGTATGGTAGATGAGTGTGATATTCGTATTGGGGGATTGTGTTTTTGAAAGAAACACTTTCACCGACGTTTAGCATATCCACCGTTGCCATTACGATTAACCACTGTAAAGCCTAGCTTTCTAAGAAACAACACGTTCTGCGATGTTAACGCTTTGGTGTTCATTCGTTGACTGATCAGTTTGCGTGTGACGCCGGTAGTGCTATTGTATATTAATCCCATCTTCGTCTTAAATGTAACCTCGCGGTTATGGTTTCACCGCGAAAATTTATCAACTTTCCGTTCTGATCGGTAAACTTCAATGCGATCTCGTGTAAACTTTTCGTGTTCACCGGAAGATATATAATATTCTTCGGCGATTCGATTGTTTTGAAACCTGGCGGTACGCTTAGTGTAAATTCATGCAGCACGTGACCCTCTGTTCCGTTCGTATAGGAGCCTCGTATAAGATTGGATTCGACGCGTACGACGTTAAACGTTGTTAATGGCGACCGGCTTAGATGACTCGTCCCTTACGTCCGCTTTCAGATACTTCTTTTCGAATCCAAAAAGCGGTGCCAAGCTGTCTTTTGACGTCATGAAATCGATCGTCGCGCTGCATTTATGTTCGTATTTTAACGTATTGTTATTCGGTCGCATTTCTAAAAATATTCCGCGTTTATCTTTCAGATCGTTGCGTAATTGTTTAGCGATGTCGTCCACATCGTACAAACTAGTCGGTAATTTCGACATGATCCGGATCGGTTGTTGTTGCTTGTTTTTTGTAATGACGGTAAACGTGTTTTTGATACCTTCTTCCACATTCGGAATCGAATTGTACGTTGTTAGGTTTATTAACGCCAGTTCCCATTCGCCATTGGAGAGATCCAAAGGCTGAAAGAATGTAGCGTGTAATAACGACGTATCTCCACTGATGCAAAACATAATGATGCTTACTTGTAGGCTGACGAATCGCGACTGAGGAACTCAAGACATAAATGACCACAGATAACCGTGTGTATACGCTGTTTTGTTTTGTAATTGTAGTTTATAATCGAATCGTCCGGAAAATAACGCATCAATTCGATCAGTAGACGCAAATTTCCGAAACTGTCAAAATAGTTTACATCCGTTTTCGTTTTCGATAACACACCCAATGCGTTCCATGACCGGTGCTGCGATCAAGATTCACTATCTCAGACTGGTTGGTGTTCGGTTTTTTGGGCAATGCATCCAACTTGAAGATGCCTCGAAAATCGGGTATTTTTAGTTTATATTAAGCGTACCACATCAATTCGATATTGAATAGCGGTCTCACTGGTATTCCCTTTATTGAAGACGAGGACGACGATGACGTTTTTTTTTACCACCTATTCCAGATCCAGTCAAAGGGTAGGGTTTAAGGTATAACCCTTTCCCTCCAGCACTTGCTTTTCTTTTCATCATCTCTACAAGATGTTTTATACTATTCCTTTTTGTACGTCTGGTCCTTCGTATTTTCGTCTTTTTCTTCCGCAACCTCCAACGAATTTTGCTTTTAGTTTCATCGCGTTTGTAACGGCGAATGCAGCGGCCTTTTCAGATATACTTGAATCCTTTGCTTTAACTCTTTCCCAAGCGCTATCGGCCAATTTACGATCGGCTGCCGCTCTGTTTTTGTTATCGCTGTACGTATCGTATGCGATATCCTGTTCTTTACAAGCGGTGTCCAAATTATTTATACCCGGATCGCCTCTCTTTAGTCGTTTTTTTTAAATTTGTTCCCGGTCCGCAGTACTGATATCCCGGAATGTGTAATTCTATTGGCAATAAATCGACGCCTATTACAACTTTACCGACAACGTTTTTTACACCTTTTAGTGCTTTGTCGCCAATATAAGATCCTAAAGCTCCTGCAGCATCCGCTGTTAGAGTTGTTAACAGTCCGCTGCCACGTTTAACACTTCTATTCTTTTAGACTTTCTCACCTTACCCTTATGGACAGGACGTTTTGACCTCTTCACTCTTCCCATGTCGGAAAGACAATGACAATTTTTACGACTGTCCACCACCACTACCACCATCTTTATTGATCTTACCTGAGATCAAAGAATGTATCATATTTTTATTCAGATCCTCCTCGTCTTCTTTCTTCTTCTTTGTATCCGTGATCGGAGGACGTACCATCCATATTTTTAGAGAATTCCTCATTCGTATCAGTGTTTGCAGAATCACCTTGGTAGTCTTTATTATTATTCAGATATGTTTGCAGAATCGCCTTGGTGAAGTTTATCATTGTTTAAAAAACCCATTAACATTTTCGATCAAAGTGTCTTTTAGTTTGAATGTCGGTGTTTATTAGAAATTTGTAAAACTTAAAGAGATGCTCATCGACGTATCCTTTAGTCGCGAGATCATTCGATTTTACAGGCAGATTGGCATTCGTCATAACGCTTCCTTTGCAATCCACGATGCCGTTTTTGGACGACATTAACACATTTTTCATATCACTTATTATTTTTCGTTGACCTAATTCCATATCGACTACGTAGGATTTTGTAGCGAGATCGGAGTCTTTCTTAGGTATGCCAGCGTTTGTGATAACGCTTCTTCTAGCGTCAATTACCATATTTTCATCGAAAAGGTTTGTCCGCAAATAATTGACAGTAAGGACGTCCGTCTTTTCAATAGGTTCACGGACTTTACATAGTCGTTTATTTCCAAAATTGATTGTGTTGTTGTCAGTCGGTAAAATTGGTGGTAAGAATATACTATTAAAATCGATGTGCGTTACGTACGTTTCCCTAGCGTCATCGACATATCCTTACGTTGCGAGATCAGTCGGATTTATAGGTAACTTAGCGTTCGTTATCACGCTTCCCCTAGCATCAATCACCTCATTTTCATGGAAATTGATTGAACGTAAATAACCGACAGTAACGGCATCCGTCTTTTCAACAGGATCACCGATATCGCATAATCGCTTTTTTGAAAAGGAGACTCCGTTGTTATCCGTCAGTGACGGTATGAATTTATTATTCAAATCGCTTTGCTTTACGTACACTTTCTGAAAGAAACCAAAAAAAGTGCTATCGTCATCGTCGATGGGACTTCCTACATTGCACATACGTCGTTTTTTGATATCAAAATTTCCATCGGTGGTTTTGTCAAACGTTACGACGATACGAGTAGGCACTGACATATTAGCGTACACACTCCCGGTGCGAGAAGGACCGAACTTGTCTATGTTCATTTTTTAGACTGATTGAAATAGAATGTTACCTCTACCCACCTTTATGTATCCGCCTTCTTACAGTTCTTCTTTGATCGAAACTATTTCGTTATTATGACCGGTATGACCAGCCCGCTTGAAAGCCACTAAAAGCCTCAGACGATTGCAAAGTTCGTTCGGATCGTCCCAGTACACGTAGTCCGGTCTAACTGTTTTCTCGGCCCTCATTAGCAGCCCTGATCCGATTACACGGATTTCGTCGCCTTGACTTTCAGATGATCGTTGACTACGACGAGGAAACAAATCTTTAATAATGTTATTGTACTTGAACGATTTACTGGTATTTTTACGTCCGGTAGTTTGACTTTTATGCGCTTCCGTATATTCTAATATTTTCTTGTAATTGTGTAGATCTCTATGCGAATAATGTTTGGGTGCGTTCAAAAATATCAATTAATATAGTGCTTCGGTTGCATTAAAACTTTTATTGCCGATAACGATTTTATTTACTTTTAACACGATCGGGTGTTTTCCAAGCACCCATTGATCGTTAACTTTCTTCATAAAGTACACGTTGTCGGTTTTGTTACTTCTATCCGTTACAGTCAGGTCCAAGTAATGCTTTGCACGATGAACCGGTGACAAAAGTGAAGACGATGGATCTATAGGTTTGATGAACTCATATTGTGGGGTTTTAAAAAGTCTTCTCATAACCGTCGGTGTTCCCTCTGTCTCTTCCTTTTCCCCGTCGCCGCCGCATTATCTGTTGCTTCTTCTTTCTTGACAACACCATCATATTTTCGTTTAAATGTTTGATTAATTTCGCGTATCGGTTCGAAAATGGGTTTAAAACGCTTTTCCATAACTTGCTCCGTTTCCGTTATTCCTTGCGTAATAGCGCGATGTTTTCTTTTAATCGAGTCTCGTATTCTATCGATTTCCATTACCACCGTCGCAGACGACGGATCAACCTCGTACTTGTTCGACATCACGATTACAACAGAATGGAAATTCACTTTTCACGTTACCGTATCAGTTCAACTGATCTGAAAAACATTGCGTGTTTTTTTGTTTCTACGCAAGAAACGTACATCTATTAACGAAACGTTCATTGTCGCCGGTCGTTGTCTGGTATCGCACAGTTCGCGATAATATTTAGTCACACCCTGATGAATGGATGGTATCGTCAGTTTTGTACCAATATCTTTAAATTCTACACACCTTTTTACATCGCCAACCCACACTGGAATATCCACGACGATAGAGTTGCGGAAGCTTTCTCAAACACCGTTGGGAAAGACGTCTGATCGGATGACGGTTACCTTCTGCCGTATATAAATGTAAGATATAACTGTTCAACAACCAAAATTCATCCGGTTTGGCGCTCGAATATTCGCACCATTTTTGCAGTAAATCTTCTTTATCGATTTCAAATCGTTGTATTTCAATCCGAAGGCATTGGCGTACAACTGCAATGTAGGTAGCGCATCGTTGAGAAACTCCGTGGAAAAGAGGGCTTGAGCCCTGTTGTTTACGATGTCAATCGGCAAGCCTCCGCGTCTGATCGGTAAAGTTTCCGGTACTTCATCGTTAAATTGAACACCGTAGGCGGTGTCCACAAAACATTTTCTTCCGTACGTCAACGCCAATCTATACAGCGTTTTAGGTGATCTTATTGGCATAGTACGTTCTGTTATTACTGTACAGCATCTCGCTCTATGCAATTGGCTACCGTATTCGAGCATATGCATGTAAACATATGTATAATTAATAGACTCATGACGATTTCGAAGCTCCAACAATGGTTTTTTTTGTACGCGTGCGGAGAAGGTCTAAATCTTGAAATAAAGGTCCATCCGTGTCGGACACCGTTGTGTTGAACATCTTTTTATCGTAAATCACCAGTTCGATAGGCAGTTCGTACTTGTCGCATTCCTGTAAAAACTTTAACCATATACGCTTGTTGAAAATCTTACCTTCCCTGGTAATCATTAGCAGCATCACTAAAGGGTAGTCTCAATTCATTCATCTGGCCAACATCGTCGGTCCCTGTTTTCGCAGTTGTTCAATTTACGGCAAAGGTAGTTGCCGCAAAATTTCTGACGATCGCTAAAGTATTTCGAACACAAGTGGTTTTGAGGTTTTGTCTAAAATGTATGGCATTAGCGTACGGAATACCGTCCTCGTAGTTATGTATACTTGCTATCGCCACCGTGAATCAACTGATCTCCTTCACAAACATATCAAAACCTACTCGATATCGTCCGTCATTGATGTCGCTCTCTTTATCCACAACCACGAAACCATGTCGTTTTCTTCAGGCCACAGTGCACAGGCTTTTAAACCTATCGAATTTCATATCGGTGTTTATGTGATCTTGATGTATATGACGTAAATTGAGATCGTCTTGTTTGAATACAAGAATGAGGTTGGCGTTGTCCCGTACAAGGTGTTTCCCAGCAATGGAATATGTTTGTGTGATATAAAAGCTATCGATATTGTTGTGTCGTCCCATAGCAAAGTACTTGCGAATGTTATGTTACTTTTCGCAAGCAACATCTTCGAAAATCATTATCGAATTCGATTCGGCCTCGTCAGGTGCCATAACGTGATCGTGTTCAGAATAGGTAAAATAACCGATCTCCGGTATACCGGTTATTACCCGTTCTAAGAATATATATTTCGGTTGGTATAACGATTTAGAAAAAACATAAATATTTCTGAATCGTAAGCCGTCTGGTAAAGACAACAAGTTGAACAGAACATTTGTTTTACCGCAATTAGATGGTCCGCAAATAATTCATCTGATTGTGTTCGGTAATAGAGGACCATCCCGGTAAGGCATGGCATTTTTCATACACGCTACAAATCATTCATCTCATCCTCTGAAGATATAACCTAACGGTGGTTCCGAAGGTTAAAAAAAAAGTACAGGACCGTGCCGCTTTTTTTTTCCTTTACCGCTACCTCCTCCACCGGTATATTCATCGAAATTTTCCAACGCAATATTACCGACTTGTCGACGTTCCAACCTCATGTTTACAACTGACACATTCAACGTACCAGATCCGCCTTATTCATCCAACTGTTGTGTGTTCCGTCGAAATCGTGCCACTTTACAAACAGTTTATCACCTTTTCTACGTAACACCTTCTCAACTAAATACAAGTTATATTTAACGTTAGTTTTAGCGAGCTCTTCACAATAAAATTTACCACTCACAATATGTCCGTTAATATCTATCAACATATACGTACAGGGACGAGAATCCGTGTGTACTTTATGTAAGGAAAATATTTCATTCGTCCAATTCGGTTTATAACCCTTTGTGAAGGTCTTCTTAAGTTTGCTTATACGTACACGATCGCCGATTTTGAATTTGGGTAAAGTAGGCTTTCGATATAGTACTGTATTTAATCATCTTAGAACGATAGCTTGATTTTTCTTGGTTACCGCGTTCGGTTTCATTCCGATAGTGCGGTGAGTGGTGTTGTACTTTACGATTAATTTCGGTAGTAAATCTAACCACTTGTATGTACCCTGTTCGGTAAACTTTCTCCACATCATAGTTTTCAAAGTTCGATTAAAACGTTCGACGATCGACGCCTTTTTATCCGAATTTGTAGAATAGTGATTTATATTATATGAATCTAATAGCCATTTCACCGACGGATTGTAAAACTCTTTACCCGAATCGGTTTGAAAATGTCGTATCGGGTGTTTGTTTAATTCGGTTTGAGAGCTTTAGCGATTTCCGCACCGGTTTTGTTTTTCACCGGTATGGCGAAAGCCAGTTTAGAAAAACAATTAATCATCGTCAATATGTACCGATAACCTTTGTTTGAACGGGCTTAAGGTAACATTTCAACAAGGTCTCCTTGGACTAAGTCTGAAATATTTTTAAGTTCTACTATTCTCGTCGGATAATTACGACGAGTTTGACGATGGAGCTCTTTAGCTATTGACGCTTTGACGTTCATAATGATACTGATTGTTAATCTTGCGAGTGTTAGGCTACTTTTATATTCATAGGATAGGAATGCTAATTTGTCGACAGATGTACCTTGTATGATTCGAAGCTTTAATTCTTTAAAATATATTATCGAACTACAATTCATAAGATATTCTGTAATATGAAACTCTAAGGTCACTTTTTTAACACCAGTTACGTCTGGTTGACATACGAAATCAGACAACAACCTGAACCTTTATCACACCGGTGTAAAACGGCGTACACCGGTCTGAATGTAAACCGTTGAGAATTTAAATCTTTTGAAGGACGTACAATCGATATTGATCATGGTTGCGGTATTTTACATGGGAAACTTACCGATCGATTATACGTTTCATGAAACGTTAATATATGTTGACATTTAGCATTAAATATAAACGCTGTAATGAATAAAATACATCACAAAAATGTAAGTGCAACTATTCTGATAGTTATGTACCCACTCGATGTTGATATCGAAATTCATCGCTTTACTGTAAGCAGTTAGGATAGGTATATAAGGATCTTTTTTATTTTTTTTAAACCTACCTCACCACTCTTATATCCCGGCCTTGGCACCGGCCGTATCGACAACATGATTAAATACTTTAAATGTTTTACATTACTACAAAACGGATTATGATTTAATACACGTCGATTCGGGGGTTTAAGGTGGTCCTGAACAGGACCATTTTATGGATGCAAATTAGTTAATCTTTAAAAGAATTTACATGATACATCGTGTAGTAAATTGTAGATTAACGGATCTGACATATGAATACAGACGTTACAGTCTACACATATTACACGCGTACCATCGCCAGTATAAAGAAAGTCTAAATAGGCTAATTTTTTGGGGGATTTGAGTGGTTTTACGTTTTTAAGATATTTTGTTAAAATATTTGGCCATTTAGGTACAAATACATTTTTATTACCAATTCTTTTAATATGGTAAAATGCTTTATGTCTTGAAGATACACCCATCCCCAATAAGCGTTGTAATAACAGTAAATAATTATTTCTTTAAAATAAATTATCAGTTATTTTTTTAATGGAAAAAACTTGATATTATAATTTATATAATGAAAACCACAGAAGCATGTTTTTATTAACAAATATATATTTTAACTTATCAAATTTTATATAAGAAAAACCACAGAAGCATAATTAATATATTTTTTTTAACTTATCATTTGTGGAACGTGTGGGCTTCTTATTAAAATAAAAAACGAATTATCTTGTTTTATTTTTTTTCTTGTTTTATAACCGTCTGCATAAAATATATTTTTTTAATTTAGGTCAAACAATTTATCTTACAGAATTACGAATACGTTAATAATATAAAAAAATAACACATGATGTAATTATTCGTTAAATGAATGAAACACAAATATTTATGAGAACATTCAGTAGTTTAAAGTTGCGTGGGACTATTAATTTATTAAAATTATTCTCCCCCCTTTTATTAAAATAGAATGCTGTAATACAACTGTATTACATTATAACATATGTTAACGTTGTGTGGGATTAGTACTTTATTGAAACAGATGCAATTGAATTTCAACATCTGTTATTATTCTACGCAATTGAATTTTAACATCTGTTATTATATGTCAAATGTATGTTATACATCTTTTATTATGTTGTTGTTAAATGAACAAAGAAAATTAATATGAGAACAGAGTGCAGTAAATGGTTGTGTGGGACTACTACTATTGTTTCTCCCTTTTATTAAAATAAATTTTAAAAAAAATCTATATATGAGAACAGAATGCACTTAAAATTAAAAAAATAATTATTGTAGTTAAACATAGCGTGGGACTAGTACTTTTATCTGCCCTTTTATTAAAATAAATTATTACAGTGAACTGTTAGATAAGATTGTTAAAACTGCAATTAAAATCTAAAATAAATTTAAAAAAATAATTTATATATGAGAACAGGAGATGCACTTAAAATTAAAAAACACGTTTATCTCCCGTTTTATTAAAATAAATTATTACAGTGCACAACTGTCAGATTGCTAAATCCACATCCTATTAAGAGATACTTTTTAACTGTTAGATAACAATGCTAAAACAACTGCAATTTCATATCTCTTTTTTTACGTTTCAATTAAAATTATAAAAATATTAACTGCATATGTGTATAAGAAAAGAATAGAAAAATATAGTTTTCTATCTTTTTCTATTGATGAATTTATCTATTAACTGAAATCAACATTACTTTATGTTAGTCTTTTGTTTACCACACAATCATCAACATGGCACACAACAATATCCAAAGAGAAATTGTTGACATTATCGCGATATTGGTGCACTGTCGCGATAGAATATTGTGAAATGCGGAAGGAGACCAAGCGGAGTACTTTTACGGTGTGGTTGACATAATTCATGCATTGCATTGTCTAAAAAGGCAGTGTATATGAGGATTGTCAGCCAGTACGAGGAGGAAGAGAGCTTCGGCGGCTACGGTAACACCTTCTCGTACATCACCACCAGCACCACCGGCTATTGCATCTCCACCGGCACCAGCATCACCGCCACCAGCACCATCATCATCAACACCGGCTCCAGCATCACCTTCATCACCGGCTCCTGCGATGATGGAATATACGCCGGCATCGCCACCGCCATCATCAGCAAGAACAACAAAACTAGTCCGTATTGCCGATTCCATTGGGTTTAGGCAATGACGACCAATGGTGAACCGTAGGTTGTCGCTTCACAGCAACAATGGTGATACGGATATGTGTCCCATCTGTATGCATCGGAATACAGATGTGGAATAAGTTCCGTGTGGTCATCGTTACTGTGAAACGTGTGCTATTCGTATAATCGCCGAATACGAACAGTGTTCACTATGTCGGCGGAAGGTACGTCTTATTTTATATATTTTAGTATTTAGTTATGTGTTTTTTTTACATATATTGAAATTTATTTTGTAAATGTTTGGTGGGGTATTATCTATTGAATTTTATTTTCTTTAACTTGAAAAATAGAGGGGGTATCTTGAAACTTGAAAAGTAGAGAGGGTATCATTATCTTTACATATTTGTGTATATATAGTGTACATCAAAGTGAGCCATTATTCACTTCTAAGTTAGAACAATGGGCGTACCAAAGTTAAATTATTTGACGTGGGTTGTTATCATTAACAGCTCTTTCACAGCACCTCCTCCTAGGAATGTAAAAGATGAGGAGGAGGGTGAAAAATTTAAACATATGCTTAGGCATATTTTTCGTACGTCCTCCATTAGGAAAGACGCTGAACCACGTTTGTGGATGACGTGCCAGGAGTTCTTTTGGTTTGGTGATGATTGGGGATTAACATCGAGAAAAACCCACATACGTGAAATTATAGAGAGGTTTTTGTCGTCGACGAGATGTCGTCTAGTACTGTTATGTGATCAGATACAGATATCTAAATCATTAGATATTCCTTTTTAAAACAACATCGATCCATTTCAGTATTACAGATTTAACAAAAGAATTAGGCACGATATAGATGCATCACCAACAGTCTATATAAAAAACCAATGGAGGATAAAACCGTGTTGGTATAGCAGTAGGGTAAGAGTAAGTAGAATAATTTCTTTTAAACTTAAAACTAAAAAAATATAAAAAACCATTTTATTTACAATAATTTTTTTAATTTATTGTCGAAAAAGATTACAATAATTTTTTACAAATATAAATATAATTTAATATTTTTTTACAAATATGAAATAATTACTACTAATTAATAATTTAATTTTTTTTACAAATATTATTGCAAATTAATGATTTTAATACTATATTACAATTTTTTTTACAAATATCATTACCACTAATTTACAAAAAAATCATCACTATTAATTATTTACAAATTATTACATATAACGAAAATGTATTTTTTTTATGATGTAAATAGAGGCAATAATTCATAAATAGTCGTGACTGTGGGTTATGAGGAAATCGTTTTGGGTTCTTGATCTTTTGTTTTGATGTGATGTGTTGATGTCATTGGGCGTTAATTTTCTTTTATTTAAAATGTAATGACCGTATGGAACTGTATTTACTTTATTTTCTAATATGTAGCGTTTATCATCGTAAGGTGAAAGCGATTTCTTTGATTGATTAATGGAATGTATATTGTGTAAAGTGCTTCTAATACAGTACGCATTTGTGTACGTAACGGTATCATTAAAAAGACTACTTTTGTACAGTTCGTGTCTAAGATCTTTTGCAATGGATACTCTAGCAATACCCTTTGCAGCGTTCTTCTCCTTCTTATCGAATTCGAGAATGCTGTACATCTTAGCACGAAGACCGACAAATTCACGAATAGCTTTTACATTCATCTCATCTTTGAATTTGCCAAGTGGTTTCTTATTGATATTACTAAAACCCACATGATCTCGGGGGTAATCAGAAGTATCGAATCGATCTATATCGTGAAGGATATCACCGTAAACGTTATCGGTCACGATATTATACATAAGACTATCCGTATTGGTCATCAGAAGCTTTATGTTATGACCGTAGTTTTCCAGCATGTAATCATAATGAAACTCGTACATGATCATTTTGCTAATGTTCAATACGGTGAATCCGATGTAGATCTGGCGATTTAGAAATATTTCCGTTTTCTTCAAACTAACCCCGACAACGTCTTCGTTATAGATGTACCAAGCTTTAACTGTTGGTTTCGCAATCACCTTATCTAACTTACGTTCGTCAGTGATCAATTGGTAATCTATTCGATTACGAATTTTCCAATGACTTACCGTACACCGCGTTATTCATCAACTTTAAAAAGTCTTTTTCAAAACTGTTTCGTACTTGTTCACGTTTTTCGGTATTGAAATCGATGTACGGTTTTAACCAAGGCGATTGGGAGGATTCCAGACATCTGTGAACATTTTTCACTTTCAAACCTAGTCGTGTGTACAACTTTAGGTTTCTGTAGTGTAAAACATAATGTTATTTGTCGTACAATGTTGTCATCAATTTTTTATGGAACATCTCTTTACATCCTTCGAATATGGTGACAACATATCATCGGTTGGTACTAATCGTTTGGGTGCAAGAGGATAATCCTTGTGACGATCGTGTAACTCTTGCGGATACTCAAGATCCACTTCCAAGATATAGCCCTTTTCACCACAATTGTGAACGCTTTTAATATCGAGATTGTTAATCTCTTCAGTACTCAACCACCTAAAATTGGCGTGAGGTAAGGATTCAACCATGGCTGTTCCGTAAAGGTTGTTACAATCATAATATTTAACCCAGGACGTGGGTTTTGATGGGTCATATTGGTCTGGAATGTTTGGATTGTTCGCCTTGGAGTACCTGTTTGAAATCATAGCCACACCGCTTCGTGTGCCTTCTTCAACAAACAGATACATATCTAAGTCGGTCAACAGTACTAATTTTTGATAGGTGTATTTTAACATGGCATTCCAAGTGAAATTTTGCGTGGAGTAAAAGTGACAGGGGTCCAAATCGTAGTATTTCATAGACGTACTTCAAAAGTTTTCAAATACGTCTGATAACAATAATACGTCGTTAAGAAGGTAAAGATCGTAATAATCGCCTAACGTATTGCAATTAAACGTTTCCCACACGTTTAGAGCATGGACATAATCTTCGTCTGTTATGTTCTCTCTTCTTAGCGTACTATAGAATGCTGTCTGAGGTGGAAGTTGGGTTTCGGAAAACTTTTTCACATCGGTCATGTACTCGTAGGGATAGACGCCTTTACGGATTAAACAATCCCTTTTCTGTGCTAGAGGGTAACACTTCGTCATTCTTTTAAATACAGCGTCTATATCGTCACAATCTTTTAAAAGATTTTCTACAAGTTTTTCGAGCGATGACGAAAGAAATTGTAAGGAGTCTAAGAACCTCAATGGACCGACGGACAGTGACTGTAATTGCTCGGACGTGTTGGCGATACACTCTATTTTTTGTTTGTTCTTGTATTTCCCCAAAGCTTGAACTATATGGTGGCTATCGTACCCGTGTAGGTTATGAAAAAATACTGGAATATGCTCGACACGATTACAATTTAAATTGCACTCGTTGTGGCAAGCGCCAAGAAACAGTCCTGTGGTATGCAAGTGATGACGTACTCGATACAACTCACAATGACATAGAAAACACTCGGTAGCCCTTTCAAATGATTCAGTGTTTTCGGTGGTCATCACCATCGGTTTTTCGGTGACCATAATCTTATGTTATAGTCTATCGTAATATTATGTTATAGTCTATTGTAGTCTATCGGCGTGTGCGAGCAATTCGTCCAGCATTTTTTTAACGATATTTTCACCATCGGTTCTAGCCCGATAGACTACAGGTTCCTGACATATTTTTTCTTTCTCATCGACGATTACATAGGCGTAACCGGACGGAAGATGATGGGCTACCTTATCAATGTAACTTGTATTGGGTTTAGGGTGTCCATCGCGTGTACAAATGACCCAGTCTGCATACACCGCATATGGAACGCGATGTGTGGACGAATAGTTCCTAAACGTTTTTATGCGTTCGTTTTCACTATACAGATTATGTAACCTAACTCGTTGTGCACCGTGTCGCTTACACTCTATCAAGTGTTTTTCTAAATTTCGTTTAGCGTTAATTGGGTTTAATGATCTGAAGCGATGCAAACAGTAGGGGCAATATTCACTTCTACAGCGGCTCTTTGTGATACCCATAAGGGAACGAGATAGCCCGTTTTTACCAGGTTTGGTATTAATAAGGCATTAGTGAAATTTATCTCTCGTCTCCGCTGTAAGCAGCAAAAGGTGTATACAGTTAGGACTATCGCGATGATCGGTAATGCGTATCGGATATATGCGATCGTTTTCTTCCTCATAACTATAGATATTGACACTTATTGTGGGATTTAACACTTCGAAGCGATCAATGTCTTTTACTTTAACTGGATACTGTATATTGGTCATATTTTTTTTTTGTTTTGTTTTTAAGGGCGAAAAACGCTTACGCGTTGTCATCGCCCGAATTGGGTCATATTAATTGCATTTATTGGTCATATTAATTGCATTTTCATGCAATGAATACCAACTCTGACGGTAGTTGTAACCTGGTTTGTTGTAAAGGTACGCTAGCACAGACCATAGGAAACATTTTTGATCACGTGGATTCTTTACGTTATTTGTTGCCTCTCGTTTTGCAATTTTGGATGGAGTTTTTATGAAGGAGGAAGAAGCACCGTGTAGCGGACGGTAACGAACAATGTTTAGATTTAAGTAAATAATTTTATTAATTACCGATTGCTACCGTTGTTGATAAATTTTGTTAACGTCTCGATGATCTTTTCAGACGACTCCATCCACTGTTCATCAACAGCATCGGTGTTCTCCACGTTTATTGACGTCTTAGTTTTTCCATGTAGGTATATAGTTGAATATGTCATCTCTATTCCGTCTTCTAGATGGGTCTCCTAAATTAATTCTACGACAGCAGCAATGTACCTATAAAAATTTAATACGTTATTATTTTTTTACATTGTTCTATATTGTTGTTAGGCGACCACCGTATTGGGAAAGGCTCTCCCAATCGATTTAGTGGTTAAAGTTCGTGCGGCCATGTGAATATTGCGAAGAGGCAGGGAAACCGAGGTATTTGGGATGCGGTTTCAAGCAGGGCCTTTACCGGAGCGGAACGGTTATCTCAATGCACCGGGTCTAAATTTCGTCCAGTTGCTCATTCCCGGCCTGCGGAGGAGGCTTAACGGCCTCGCGATGGAAGCATGGCAGCGTGAATGGAACACCACGCCTAAGGGAAGGTCCTTGTATAGATTTATATAGGACTTGGGGGGATGGTACTCCTCTGGTTTATTTTTAAGGGCAACGGGACCCAAGCGCTCACCAACCATATAAATTTAAACCAGTATTTGTTTCGGT
>JAAAKQ030515794.1:6688-19333 GCA_010016005.3 Zanna intricata
TAGTGAAGTGCTGACATCCATAGACAAAAACCAGCTGGATATTACATTCGCATATTCATAACATAATAATTACAATTACTATTACTATAATTTTTTTTTCAATCATCAACAGCCAACAACTTATTTTTTAGGACAAAAAACTTTGCTTGCCATTACATGAAGAGCCCAATCAACTTTATTAACTGAATGGGTGCAGGGCATATAGGTTCTACCCATGAGTAGAACCATCAAACTAAAAATCAAAATATGTAGAAGGACAGGAAGAGCACAATTCTAAAAAGAAAAGTAACTATAAGATAACAAAAATAATAATAAGCTGATAAACGTGATCAACAAAGTAACAGTGATTTAGCAGTTATCTTTCACAGATAATCCATTTTCAACAGCAGCAATGAGATTGAAATTTCTAGATATTTAAGTGTAGAATTTGTATCCTCTGAGATTGAAATTTCTAGATATTTAAGTGTAGAATTTGTATCGCTGAGGAAAGATTAATATCATTAAACTTGGTAATAATATCAAAACACCTTTTAGATACTGGAATATCTTTGTGAATGTTTTTTGATGTCGCAAAGCTTTTGATAGAGTATTAGGTAATTGAAACCTTTAGCACACATACCTTAGAGCATCCAAATCAAGAAATGCATTATTGTTTACAGAGCAAAGCATGACTGTACATAAGGACTGATTTCTGGATTTCAAGTTTGCTGCAAATCAAAACCCATATGAAATCCATATAGTAAGCAGTGCCCCAACTCATTTTATTTTTCAGCTAAGTACACACAGCGCAAACTTTCTTATTCTATTTAACTTATTGGCTGGAGTATCATTACATTTCTGAGTCTACAAGACAGCAAGCTAGATTTTTATGCGGCTATACATGCACAGATGGATTATCTGTTAACAGTATTAGTATATCTGATACTGTTAACAGTATCAAGTTGTTGGATATGATACACAATTAACTGCTATCCATACAAATGTGACCTCTGAACTAAGCTAAATGGAGCTAATAAATACTTTTAAGCCTTACTTTCTGGCTATGATGAACATCTTTGTTGACCACAACAGCCAGAGCTGGATGAGAACCTGAGGCATAAAGTTTTAGGGCTACATTTTAGGGCTAAAGATACTGTAGAGCCATGAAAAATTTCAAAAAGTTCAGTCAGGTTTGAAAAGGGTCTGGAGGATTGGTCTGATCAGTAAATACAAGTCCTACTGCCACACAGCCTACAAATGGTATTGTGATAGATATCTATCTATGCAGGTGATCTATAATGACTGGTATTTGGAAAGCTTTTGTAAATCATAGAGGCAAAAATTTTTTCTCAGTGCACCAATGAAAGTTTAACATTTACTTTTTTATTATCTACACTGTAATTAGTAGAATTTTTGTCTGTGCTTCTTGGTAGAAGCATCCAGTTAGCAGTAATCCAGTTATAATAGGCCATTCTTTCCCTTATCTTATCCTATTATTCGGTACGGAGCTATACAACTAAAAATTTTTGCTAGTCTGTTTACTTTGTCTATTGTACATTTCCACTGTTTTCTGTAATTTACATCAACAGATTTGTTTATTTTAAGAAGAGAAACAAGTGTAACTAATTTTATTAATTTATGTATTTGATAATCAAATTACTTATTTACTTATTTTCAAAAATTTTATTAAAAAAAAAAAAACCTATTTTACTTTCTTGACTTTCAAGGAAGTCTTAAGTTTGTGATACAAAACATCTATGGTATAAGTACTGGGATTGAAAACAATCTCAATGAAATTTTTTTGCTAATACTGGATTGTGAAGCAAACACGCGCGCGCACGCGCACACGCACACACACAACTTTATGCTATGTAAATAAATTTAAATCGGTGTAAGAAATATTTAATCTATTCCAGGCTGAAAATTGAGTTAGAATTCCATGTAATAATATTTGTTTAAAACTAGGCAAAAAAAAATAATTTAGATCATATTCTATAAAAAAATGTGTAACAATTTGTAACAAAAAATACTCTTACTGATTTTCCTAACAAATAGAAAATTATCCACAAAGATGTCTCGCTTTTATAGTGAAGAGATACAGGGCAGGTAGAAAAACAGAGAAAAAAACGCAAATAAATAAATGATTTAACATGTTCCAAGATAAACTATTTGGGAGGGGGGAACTTATATCAGAAATATTACTTTTAAATATAAAAATACATTAAACATGACAGTATGTACTTATGAAAATTGGTTACATAGGTTGTTAACAAATGTAGTTATTAACTACAAACACCTTACCTAAAAAAAAGAAACTGCGATAGCACATCAACAATCTATTGTTTTCTTCTAGAAATATTTTTCATTTTCCCATGCATGAGAAACAAACATTCTGAAAATAGATCTACAGACTTGTGCTTTTAAAAAAAATAGATGTAATAAATAAAAAAACAATACATGAGTAAAAATGTCTCAAAAATAGTTAATGCAGAGAATAACAGAACAATATATTTACATTACTGAGGAAGAATTCAAATATATTTACAATTTACCCTCTAAATATTTCTGGTAGAAATTTTCATTACTTATTAAAAATCTTTTATAAAATTGAAGCATCTATATCATGAATAAACCATATGTATTTACTTGAGAGATTTTTTGGTTAATTTGATATAGATTAAAACACAATTTAAAAGATCAACTAAAAAGGGAAATGATTTATTTATGATATATTAGAAAAACTATATTAACTACAAACTGAATATTAAGTAAATATGCTACATTAAACCCTAAAAATATATATTAAAAAAGTAAAGTAAAAAAAAAAAAAAAATAAATATATATATATTATATAAACGCATAATTCTTAACTTGGTAAATATTTAAAAAAAAAAAGAAAATAATTCAAGGGATATTTAGAGGTTTATTTCGATTTGGAAGAGGTTTTCATAAGAATTTCAGTTTAAATCGATTCTCCTACTATTAAACATCGTTTTTGACAACAGTTCAAGCAAAACACAAAACAAAAATTAACTTCAAATTAATGTTTGAATTATAAGAAACTTTATATCAGCAAATTTATCACCAACTAAAGAAAACTTTTCCAAAAATCTGATTTGATATTAATTCAAGTTCTACCGTGCTGCCTAATAACAAAAATAAAAAGAGCAAATGAGTTAGGCCAATGTTTAAATTATATTTCAGTAAAAAGTAATTAAATAATATTTCAGATAAAATATAAAACACCTTATAAATTAGACTTGTATAAGCTGCAGTCTGAGAAACAGTTTGAAATTGTTAAATATTAATATAATAGTAAATATTAAATCCTATTGATTTCCTTCATGATTACAGCATTAAAAATAATTCCAATAACACATTCTTTCTGTAAACAAGTACTGAAAAGGCTAATGTAATGAATGTTAAATTTCAGGCTGTATGAAGTAAATACATAAACAAGGAGAATTATTTTCAATATTAATTGATATATTTTATTTTATTTTTAAGACAGTGATTCTTTCAATTCAATGCTGTAAAGCATACTTCTTATTTCACTACTATTTTCAGTTTTCTTACAACCATCTTAAGAATTCAACCGAATCATCACAGTATTTTATTTCAAATACAGAATACTATCTTTTCAAACTGACATTTTAGTTATAAAACCATGCAGTTCAACTCTCATTTTAGGATCATTTCACAATTTATTCTGCAGGAAGAATTATAAAAATAAATTAAAAATAATTATTTTTTATTACACGCCTAATTTTAACACAAATCAATATGGTAATACATTAAGATCACAAAGTATGAATTAAAAACTTTACATAAACCATTAAAAATGAAAAAATTGCAGAAACTTGTTATATAAACAAGTTGTCAAAAAGTAAAAATTTTTATAAACATTAAAACGATATTAGGTATTTAATGAACGAATAATATTTATAATAATATGTAACGAACAATTATCTTGAAATGAACAAACAGGTCACTGGCAAAAAAAAAAATACATATTTATGTTCAAGACTTAGAATATCTCAGATATAAAGTAAAATTATGCTTCTAAAACGTTCACAAAACCTTAATTAACTTTACGTTTATCATATAGATTTGCCTTGATAAATTTACTAGTTTTTCTTTTTTATTTATTTTTATTCAATACTAATTTTTAACAAATATATGCCGCAAATACAAGAATAAAATTATACTACAACAATTCAAAATAAACAACAATACTTACATACACGTGATAAATATACTGATATTAAAATTCACAAAGATGAAAACTGCCTTAATTTTGAGTAAAATATACACAACTATAGACCGATAACATACAATTTTTACTACCCGGAACGAGATGGTGTAATCTAACTTACCCTGTCACCATTAAGTAATTCAGTCTCAAATTTGACATTGTAAGAACACCTTCATGTTTGACCGGTACGACCTTCACAGCTGACCTAGGTCTATAATATTAAAAAAAATTGTTTCAATAATCGTTCTCCCGACAAGACAATCTAAATTCAAAAATATATAAATTATAAGACAGCGAAATTACATAAAATAATATTTAACTCTATCATAACCTTAACTCAATTTTGAACGACGAATATCTATAAAAAATAAAACATACTAGCGCATTCACAGAGATATAAGATGGGTAATTCCAGTACGATAAAGTTCAGATGATAGTACATAGAGCGCATTCCACTTCGAAGTATTAGTTTTCCACGTTTTCATTTGAAAAGGATTGAGCGGGGAGTACGAAATGCTTTCTGCAAATAAATTTCTTTCAATTTTTATACCATTTACCATCCGATATTTTACTTTCTTCATTGTTACTATTCAGTTCTTTCATTAAGAGTTGGTTTCGAATATATAAAACCAGCAAGGGTCTGGCATCTTTTCATATACTACTGTTTCATACACCTCGTTAAGATATAAGTTTATTATGAAGAAGGTAATAATGATATTAATAAAAACATTAATTAATTACTGTTTTAAACCACTGTGGTCTCTTATCAAATCTTCTACTAATCTTTATGCTTAAACATTTATTTAATTATTTATTCCATTGTGAACATTAGCTGGAAATTGGAAAGTTACAGTTTATTCATCTAGTTACACTTATCTTATATATTAATATATTTACCAACAAATAATGTAAGACAAAAAAAGATTATAATAATTAATTCACACCCAAATTTGACCCAGTAAGAACACCTTAATATTTTTAAACATTTTTTAAAAGGCGTTTTTAATAACTTTATAATTGTTTTTATTAGTTAATAATACAAATATAAGACAAAAAACTTGCAGGTAAACATTTAATACTCTTTGAAATCTTTATACATAACTCTAAATATCAATGCTACAACACAGTTACCTCATAGTGAATAAATTCTTGTTTATTTAAAAACCCAGTGGCAATCATTATTTCTTATTATAATTTGGATTATTTATAATATTACTATTTTTAAAATTTTTCTGCTTCACAGAAACATTCAACTAGCATTTTTCAAACTTTTTTTAAATCCATAAATTTTATATTACTTTTCTGTCTAGTAATGAAGCAGAGCTATAATTGTAAAGCGAAAGTATTGTAATCGATCCTCTTCGGCATATGGGGTTTTCACCAAATCTTGACATTTTTGACAAATAAGGAACCTAAAAATCAGATGGAAATTTTTTGGATGTTTGTATGTTGTGTGTGTGTGTGGTTGGTGTCTCACACCTTATATCTCCAGAACTATTGAATCGATTTCAACCAAACTGGTCAAATTACTAATGTATATGGGACATTGATGCCATTAAATTTTCAACTTTAAAGTTAAAGTGGGTGAGGCTGTAGAGCAAGGTCACCCTCAGTATCTTCAAGGTTTTGCCTAAATTAGGTCTTATTTTACTTAGGCATATTTTTTAACAATTAAAATATTTGCAAAAAAAAAATTCAAAATCGCCTCCCCCATCCCAAGAAATGCTGTAAACTAATGGCTAAGTAGTATCCCATCAATAGTATCCCCTGTCACCACAAGAAGTACTAGTGTAGCATTGATGTATAGCTATACAAAAAATATTATATTTAAATAAGATTACAAATATTTTAAATTAAGTTATGTATGTATATGTGTGTAAACCGTAGATGAAAAAAAGCTGCATGGCAAGAAAGTCCTATATCTGCGCAATGTCAGCTTTTTTTATTATTATTGTGTATTTTGATTTATATTTAGAATCAATATACGATTGTTTTCTTACATAATTTTTAATCAATAGTTTGATAGTTTTGTGTTATTAATGAGATTATGAGATGTAAACTCATCTGAATTTTCATATCCTAACATTTTATATAAATATATATATTTTTTCCCCCCAAAATCAATCTTTTCAACATATGCATATTCCTCTGTACTAAGATACAATTGTAATGAAATTGATCCATCTAAGTACAGAAATATATATTAAATGAAACTTACCTTAATCAATTTTTCTTCACAAAAACACTTTTGTAGAAACCCACATCTTCAGTTGTAAACTATTTTAACTGTTTTTATCAAATTACATTTACACTCTAATACATTCAATCCATCAAGAAAATATACATTTTTTATTTTGAAAATTAATTAAAATAAATTAAAACTTTTTCAAATAGAAATTAAATATTAAAAATCTTCTAAAACTTAAATATTTAACATTCAAAAATTTAAATTAATAATTAAAAAAATAGAAAAATATATATAAAATATGATGTCAAATTAGCAAAAATTAAAATAAATAACTAAACAATTAGGATTAAAAGCATATGCAACTTGGCCAGCTTTTGGTGATTAGACATCATATTTTGTAAATGTAGTTTCTAATTTTTTATTTTAAAATTTTTCTAATTTTTAATATTTAATTTCAATTTGAAAAAGTTTTAATTGATTTTAATTAATTTTTAAAATAAAAAAATGTTATTTTCTTGATGGATTGAATATATTTTCAAGTGTAAAATGTAATTTCATAAACACAGTTAAAATAGCTAACTGAAGATGTGGGTTTCAACGAAATTGTTTTTGTGAAAAAATGAAATAAGGTAAGTGAATCTTAATTAATAAATATACTTAGTACTTAGGTGGTTCAGTTTGGTTTATAATATATATATAAACAGTTATGTTATGTTTGCCTTATAATGCTCATGGCAGAATTCCCATTTATTAATCTTTTCTACACATCATAATGTCCTTATTTTAAATTTAAAAAATGTAATGCAAATCTCTTTTGGTTCTTCCAAAAATGCTGCATAGTAAATTTAAGTGTATAAAATTGCAAAACTTAATAGTAATATTACTTTTATTTTAATGCTGGTATGGTGAAAAATAAAAATATTGTGCTAATATTTTATTAATAAATATTCTATTTGTCTATTCCATGAAAAATGGTTACAATTTTATCTCTAATGTTATTTATCAGTGATAAAAATATGGAAATCTTGTTAATTTTTTTTTAATTTACCTGAATTTTAAAATAATATACTTTTATTTAATTATTATAATTTTTAAATTAATATTAATAATTTTTGTTTTGTATTAATTTGTAGGTGCAGTATTTTTTCAATATTAAATTTGTATTTATAAAAGTGTTAACTTATATCTGTATTTCATGATTTATCTTTCAGTATTATTTTCATATCATCAGTAAATGATAATAAATTTTCCGGGGTAATTTTTTGTGGACATCATTTGTATATATAGAGTGGTTGCTAGAGCCCTCTTGTTCATCAAAACTATAATATTAATATTAAAATTGTTTAACAGGTATGCATATGTGATGAAGAACATCAAGGCGAATCATGCAGAGCTCCATCAATCTGTATGAATTGTTGGACAACACACATGATGTACTAGAGATTGTCTTTTACAAAATGTAATCCAAAATTTTGGAAACTGCAATCCAGGAACTCAAAAAGTTGCAAAAGATTACCTACTTCAAAGCCAAAAAAAAAAATTAATAGGCATACTATTCTACCATAAAATATACCTAGGCAACTGCATCACTTCCTGCGACAAGCACTGGTACAGATCAATTGTTCCCTCATCTCACACCAAAATTAGCAACCATGTTTAAAAAAAAAATCATAGAGAATAAAATAACATCTGTATTTCACAAGGTAGTCTCACAATTTAGAAGGTAACAATCACATTAACATGCAATAAAATAAATTTAAGCTCATCAGACAAAAATAACATTGAAGTTCAACGGGACAAATGAGAGTTGGTTAGAGCAATTCCAAAAAGGATCTCCAGCAATCCACCAATTTCTTCTGTGGTGGATCTTCCCCAAAACAATAGAGACAACCAAAAACAAGTAAAGGACTATACACTCCACCTGTCATAGGGGTTAGAGATGGAACCCCTCCAGCTTTGGATATTTCCTCTATCCTTCTCTCTGATTCAGCCTCTGTCCAAATTGACAATCCAAATCAGTCATCAATTGCTCTTTCTGTAGCCTCAAACTCAGAGGCTGAGAGCTATACAGATAACAATGCTATTATTAGTTATGAGGCTGTGCTTTTCAAAGAAGAAAAATAATGTCCAGATGGCCTTCTTTTTTCTGTTTAGCCTCTGGAACCAGTAAGGTATTTCTTCAGAGGTTGATATGTACGAATGTCTTGTAAGTCTCTGGTTCCAGAGACTCATCTCATTCCTGAGATGTGTGGTTAATTGAAACCCCGCTACCAAAGAAAACTCATATCCACAATCTAGTATTCAAATCCATGTATAAGTAACTGACTTTACTGTACAGTAAAGGCATCTGTGTAGATAGTCTACACAGAAAAAGTCTTCTTAATTCAAAGGACAGAATGCCTTCTCCAATGGAACATAAATTATATAAATGACATACAGTATGTCATTTAAATGTACTAAAGATGTTACTGTCAGATGACACATCAATGTATGTGTATGCCTGAAGGAGAGGAAGTTTCATCCAAGAGACAATATTCATCACAGAGATGGATAACCTCTATGTCAAAAGTGTTGTAATAATATAACAGTAAGTTTAAAATCATTACCCAATAAGGATGGTTCCACTGAAGTTCAAGTATATGACTACTCTTTCCAACAAAAATAATAGTTGTAATATCTATCTCCCAGATGCAAATTGAAAATTTGGTATTGATTTTCCAGCAACTGCTCAATATGTATCTAATTGTCTGAGAATTTAATACCTTATCAGGGTATCCAGTTGTATGGATCAGTAATATACAAAATATCAATGAGGATTTAATATTGAGATTGGAATATACCTGTTGTATACCAACCCTATCATTTTAAATGGTAATGTTATATTCTTCAACAGCAGGAATAGCAATATATAACCTTTCATTTTGCAGTCCAATACTTGCACCATGGATCAACTGACATGTCTTTCCAGATTTAAATGAAGTGATCACTTCCCTATTTTCTTGAAAACTAGCCTTCTACAGGATCCAGTCAGAATACGTCATAGATAGCGTTAGGATCATTCAGACTGGATGCATTATTTCCAACAGGCAGTTTTTCTGAAACCTAAAGAGAATATTGATATCAATGTTGGGAATATATGGTTGTATATAATGTTGTGATTCTTTCTACTGTAGCAGCCAATACTTTGAAGATGTCTAATATTTTGTCTTGACTCCCCATATAATAACTGATAAAGTCTGACATCTGTACTCAAAAAAAAAAAAAAAACAGACTTATAACAGGTTTAAACGTGTGCTTTTGTGCTTTCCCAAGAAAACTTGATAGATTTCAAGAAAAAATGGGCCTTGGTAGGAAGAACTTACTGGCAAGAAAATTCCCTGGGGAAAATATAGATGGTCACTATTGATAGTTCAATATCGGTATCCATAGCATGGTATAAAATAAAAGCCACTGTAGGAAAACCTGTTTATACTCTGATCACATTAATTCCTCATAATGCAGGTATTAATGGAAGCCATATAGTATACATGAAAGTACAGGGTACTTGAAGGTGTTAATGGATAAACCACATGGATTAGTGGAGGTATTTACATGGTAACCACATGTAAAGAAATTACTCAGGCATTTGCTGATCACTTCCAATTAATAAGCGATTCCAAAAAGTATGAAAAAGCCTTTAATTGCAGAAAAGTGGAGAAAGAGTTAGATATTTTTACATGGTAAGAGTGTACAACAATGCAACACCCCATTCAGCATCATTAAACTAAATCATGTGCTAATCAAAGCTAGTAACAACACCTGGATTGGATGGCATTCCCCTAGGCATTCATCACAAATTTAATTTTCAACCAGAAAGACAATGTTCTAAACATCTTTAATAACATTTGGCATGAAGCTAAATATGCCAGATCAAGAAAAGGTCTATTCCCTGGTCAGGCATGGCATTTTCACATACACTACAATCTATTCATCTCATCATCTGAAGATATACCTAACGTGGTTCCAGAGGTTAAAAAAAAGTCTATCCTCCTCACTTGAATAGGAAAAATCCTTGAAAAGATACATGCCTAATATGGTAACTCAAAAACATTTATTATCTCCATATCAAATGAGCTACAAAAATTTCATTCTACAACTGATCAGATAGTAAATTTAAAAAAAAATCCGGTACACCTTTCTGAATTGTCAACAGTTTATGGGGATGTTTTGACATGACATGATGACATGGCAGCATCGTATTTTGAGACAAATGCACAACTGAAAATTGCAAGGTAATCTGCCCAAAGTAATACTACAATCTGAAAGGAGAATAAAAGTGGGAGTAGATGACAAGTATTCAACGATAAGAGACTTAGAAAATGGAATCCTTTATGGATATTCTTTTAGTGGAGTACTTTTTACCATCCCTACAAATGCCTTTACATAGATGACATTGCAACATTTTATTACATACATAAACTGGACCATACAGAAACAGCAGTATGGTCCAGTTTAGTTACAGGAAGCCGTAAATAAACTTATCATGCTCATGCTAAATAAGGATTTCATTTATCCAATCAGAAAACATGCTCTGTTCATTCTTGCTGATTACATCACCTACATCAACATCCTCATTTGACAATGGAACCAAGATTAATTATAGAAGGAAAATGAAAAAAAAAACAGTTATATACATGGCAGTTAAGGATCTTGAAGAAGCATTTGAATGCCAAAAAGAAGGCAAAATTTAAGATTTTAAGAAATGTAGGATTGAAATATAGAAAAAGGTGAGCTATTTAGAATTTATATGAAGATTAGGTAGCATTAAAATAAGAAAGGAAACTAAGGTAAGTTATGCTGAAGTACTGAGAGGAAAAGACAGATGTAAACTGTTTGTCCAATTAACTTTTTCATTTGTTTATTGATCAGCATGATAGATTATAACAACATATTTTAAAAATAATATTAGTAATTTACTTTAAAATTAGATGGGAAATTATTTCTCCAGAGAATCTATTTTAGAGTTAATTATTCAGCTTCTTCTTTGGTAGAGTTAGTTCCCAATCTTCTCGTAGAACAATTTCTATGTAATTTGAAAGTAACAGTAAATAATGTTTAAAATTTCCATACAAAAGAACAGAAAAAAATTTGAGAGCCAAGAAAAAGACCAGATTAAAAAAATATACAAATATAATTATTTGCTAAAGATAATGTTTAGCTGAAACTTGGAATTAGTTAGTATAATATGTAGAAATTATGTAAATTCATTGCTAGGGGATAAATTTAAATTGAAAACTAACAAGACTAAATGAAAAGTAATGTAAATGTGACTGAAAGAAGGATAAAACAGAATTTTTTTATCTAGTTACTACAATTACAAACTTTATAATTTCATTTTGTACTTTGTAAAGTACTTCCCTTATGAGTTAAGTCAGGATGACTTTTAGGTAGAAATGAAATCTACTGTGACAAAATATAGATTTAGGAGTTAGAATTTAAAAAAAATATTTATGTACAGTGAAAACAAATAATAGAAAGTTTGAGATCTGTTGTTGCAGAAGGGGAGTGTTGAAAATATAATAGGGAATGAACCGAGTTTTAATCAAACTGGAGAAGAGAGATGTTTGAGAGTTTTCTAGAAGCCTGACAACGCTGGTAGGCCATATATTAAGGCATCTAGGGTTAGTAAATTTTATTCTAGTAAAAAATTGGGTATACACTCATGTTAAAATTTGATTAAAAATTTTCACTATGCTATTATGGGGAAGAGCTTTTGAGTAAACGTTCATTGCATCTTTGAAACTGCATCATAGTTCTTTAATTTAAAGTTCCTAGTTGTTTAAAGCTTCATCCTAAGTTCTTTGACTGCATGCATAAGAAATGTCTGTAATCTAAACCAATTTAAATTGAACTTAAAGGAGTGGATTTTCTCCTTGGGAATTGATGAATGTAAACATTGTATTCAGTGATTTAATCTAAATTATACTTATAGTGCGTGTGAGTGACAACTGAAAAAAAAATGGTGTGTATTGGGAATTACAGATTTATATTTTAATGTTTTTATTCTAATCATAATACAGTGGGCGCTCAATTTAACGGACCCCGATTTATCGAACTTTCAATTTAACGGACTAGCTTCCTTTATAAATAAATAGGAAAATAAATGGCAAATGTTAGGAAATTTATTTGTCAGAAAAGATTACACAAAAACTCTTTAATTCATAAAATAACTTTTTTTTACATG
>JAAAKQ030515816.1:0-19332 GCA_010016005.3 Zanna intricata
GTAGCGTGTGTGAAAAATGCCATGCCTGACCGGGATTCGAACCCGGGACCTCCGGATGAAAAGCCGAGACGCTACCCGCCTGAAATAATTTTGACTATTAAGCAGTCATTATTAGTAAATATAGGAAACTTGGGAAACGTTAATAAAAAATAAAAAAAATAAATAAATAAAAGATAAAAGGAATATTTTGTGCTTGAAAGATGAGTAAAACGGAACTAAACAAGCTATATAATCAATAATTACGAAAAACTAAAAAAAGAGTATTTTCTATCTATGTTTATGAAAATTAAACCAATGATAACTATGAAGTTACTCACTCCAATTCGAAAGCGTGTAATCGGCTAAAAAAAAATGTTTAAAAGACTTTATCACTTCAATCAGACAGGCCAATAGTAATCTTTTACGTTTTTTTTCATGAGTTTGGTTATTTTATTATTGGTATTTATTTACTATTTTTTCCTATTAAGTTTTTATAATTACATTTTTTAATTCCCACTTTATATACTGATGATGAATGTTTACCAGTCGAAATGCTCATTTACTTAGTTTTTCAATTTTTTTAATAAACATTTTCTGAGCGTTTTCTATTCATGAACTTATTTCAATAACCTTTTGAGAGTTCTCCCACTCCTTCTCACACTATCTCTCTCTCTTTTTCTGTGCTGTATTATAATTAAATTAGTTATAATTCAATAGGTTGCCTGTAATATCCCTGTTATAATTTGAGCTAGGATTGAAGCTTGCTTAATGCAATAATCTACTAATGCAGTTTTAAGACGCCGTTCAGTATATAATAGTATTAATCGTTAGTATGAGTATATTGATTTATCATCACTGACTTTTTGGCCAACGAAAATTCCAGTATATTACATAATGGTACATTTATTTTAGTAAAAAATTGTAATACATGAATTTATGGTTTAAGTTATAACAGATGTATCTAAGTATAGTTGATAATAATTTTGTTTAAAACTCGAAATTTTTTTTTTCAATAAACATTTTTTTTCAAAATACAATTCTATTCTCTCTGGAGAGAAAAAGACAATATAGATTAATCAATTTGCGTTAGATATAATATGATATGATAGAATAATGGGGGGATTAAACAATTTTTTTTTTAATTTTTGTTATAATAAAAGTATACGATTTTCTCCATCAGTTTGTAGTTTCAAATAAAATAAGAAGACGTTTCATTTGTTGGAAACAAGATTAATATTTACTACTTAACAACAGTGTTACCTATTGTAATGTAGTTGTTGCATTGTAATGGTAAGATAAGTGTTCTTCTTTTCGGGTAAAAAGGAATTAAAAAGAAAAAAAAAACAGTTGTGTGCAAGCGATGCGAGGCCGACTTCACAGTTCACTTGGAACAAGATGGCTGAAGATCAACGGACCGTGCAACAATAACGCCAACAAAGCCCTCCAATCAATTCTGATTGGATACGCGCGACCCGGTTACGCTATGCTGTTAGATTCAGCTTTCAACAGTTCACTCCACTTACCGACCGACATATCTTATCGAGAAACTTCGAATCATTATTTCTTTGCAAAAGATTTTTTTTTTGTTCCATCAAACAAGAGAGTTCATTGTGTAAAATATCTTAGTAACATGGTATAAGTCTGGCTTTTGTAGTAAGTCGTGTACTTACTAAAATGTGTTATATTTTCAAGTACTACTGAATGCAAAATTTAACAGTTTTATTTTTTGCGATAAAAATGAATCTAAGCTATAGGTTAATTAGTTTTAGTCTGATATACGTCGATCTTTTTGAATGTACATAAAAATATCTGTACATAATATTTGTTTTTTAAAGAAACATTAATAATGTATTTTGTTTGAAAAGCTGTATAACATCTTAGAGTTATAAGAAGACAATATCTTGGGGAATTTTTTTTTGGTCATGTAAGTGTACAGAAATATTGTAGATTGCACTACAAGGAAACGAACTGTTGACAGTATTACTCGGTTTGTTTTTTCTTTAAACCAGTTTAAATTCCATTCGATTTTGTAGAATTTACTACAACCATTAATAGAAAGTTCTGTAATATAATAAAAGTAAACAGGATTATGGTTACCTGAAATTTGTACAAGATTCTATGACCTTGAGATCGAGTGATTTAAAGAAATATTGTTATTTATTACTGAATAGTCTCTTTTCATCAATGAACATGTGAACTTGGAAGGTAAATGATAAAATTATGACTTCATTGTGATTTCAGAAGGTTATGGTCATTCGGATGGTAAAAATGTGTAAAATTAATATATAAAATTACGTATTCTATTCAAAGTAATTTCTTATTTGTATATAAGTATTTGCACCTCTTTATTTAAATATATATATATATATATATATATATATACTTGTATATATTTATATACAATAGAATCCTGTGTTATTGAAATAATGTTGAATTAATTTTTGATCCGTTTCCGTGTGAGGGAAAATTTACTTAAAAAAACATTAAAAGATTTGCTTCTTTCTATAAAGTAGAAAGAACCTATATATCCTACCTATGTAGTAGTAGAGCCTATATATCTCATTTTATTAAACAAATTACACGGCTTTAGAAATAATTTAGTACAACCGATCATATAAATTACTCACAAATATATAAATTAAAGTTTGGAAAAAAAACATGCCATAGTGTGATACTGATCATTAATTTTTTTACTTAGATTTTAAATTTGCGAAAAATTCATATTTTTCGCTATCCAACAAACTTTACAAGGTCATTCTTAAACCGTACGACGTATGGTATACGGCACGTATACCATTTGGATGTATATGGCAACGAGCAAGAGCAACGTTGAGTTTATACAACACTTCCAGAATAAGTTGCCGAAAATCATTAGAGAGACGCTGTGGTTTGCACGAAATAAAGAAATTCATAATTATCTGGAATAGCCTTACGTCCACGAGGAAATCATCAAACGATTCGGTTCACATTAAAGAGAATGGCTAGTGAATCAAGTGAACTAACTAGGTCTGAATTTTCTAAAAAATATTGAATAATGTCCGGCGATTCAAACGCCTTCAAGTGCTAGACCTTGGGGGAGTGTGAGTGACTATTAGGCTGGGACGACATCCCTTAAACAATGAGTATCTTTTCTATGCCTTGATGAAGAGCTTAAATTCCTTTTAGAAGCTAATAATGCTACTATTTTGTTTTTATTTTCCTTTGTCTTGTACTACTATTTGATTTTTTTCCCGTTTTACGGACTTTTGTACTTTTCTGGAATGAATCTCTGCAATGGCATTATGAGTGCATGAATTATCTTACGAGTGCATGTTTTGTTGAGGGATTCATTGGAAACCCCTCGTCAAGTGCTTATTTTATTTACTTGTGGTTCCTTCCTGAAACCGTATGCAAATAAACGATTTGTAAAAAAAGAAAAAGAAATTATTTGGATAAAAAAAGTCGTAGAGCTTTTCTATATTGTTATTTAATATCTTTTTTGCTCAAATATTAAATTTTATTTGTAAAACAACAGTTACCGTTAAGAAACCTAATATAATTGCTTTGGCTCGCAAAATTGGTTCTAAACGGGAAGTTAATATTTTTTTCTTTGCTAGATAAATTAAAGGAAAAAATACTTCATTTAATTGTTTTTATTAAGCTAGTTTAGTTCTTTTCCGTTCGGATTTTGAATTTATCTTTATTTAATCAAATCTAAAAGTAAAGAAATTCCAGATTTAAACTGACTTTTTTAAAACTTCATATTATCTATTCGTCTAATAAGTTATTCTTTTCTTCATTTTAGTAACATACAATTTTATAAAAATCATAATCACTGATTTATTCCAAAGAAATAATTAAACTAATAGGAAAGTAAACACAGATAGTAGTATCGGTAACAATAAAATTATACAAGTAAAATATATGATAGACAAACAATATTTAAGAAAATACTCCTACCTATTGATTCCAACTGAACTAATTCAATGTTTAATTAACTTATTCCTTAAAACGGTGAAGGAAATTTATGTTCAGTTCATACCATGTTAGAAAGAATTAAAAATGTAGTTAATCAAACCGAATTAGAACAATATTGTGTAAAGTTTTTTCTGTAATTATTCCGACTGCATCTGACAGTCACGAAATAAAATGCAATGATGTAAGTTTACTGCCGCTAGAAAAGATCTGATTAAAAGTATATATAAAGGGTCGAGTTAAAATAATAGTGGTTATATTTTACATATGTATGAATAAGATTTGTTTTGTAGACTGTACCGGACACAAACTTTAATTGATTTTGACGAAAATTGGTGGTGTGATATATAAACCGATTGGAAACAGAGCTCTATTGATTTTCAAACGAATCGGTTTACTGAAACTAAAGGTAAAGGCTAAAATTGGGTTTTTTTGGCACGTTTTAAAGATCAACTAAAACCAGAAATTCGCCCTTCTGACGCTCTTACCCCAACAGTTATTATTTTATTTTCTCCACTACCTAATAAATTTGAACAGAGTTGGTCGTTAGCGTTTTCATGGTTTTCTATTGAATGAAGTTCTTGAGAAGTAGTCAGCTCATTCTTAATTGATCTCCTGAGATCATCAAATAAAAAGAATTATCTATATTACTCAAGAAGTAAATTATGGATGAATAATCCGAAACATTCATGCAGACGGAGCATCAATATTCTTTATTTTAATTCTTATGCATACAGGACGAGGTATATATTATGGATCATACAAATTAAAAGAAAAAATTAATATCAGGATCCATAATTATACTAATATTAATAGCAACAGCTTTTATAGGTTGTGTATTTCCCTGAGGACAAATATTCTGAGGAGCATCAGAATTTTTGATTTTGACAAAACATGTAGATTTTTCCAGAATCTCAATTACTTTGATAAAAATTTGTGTTTTATTTTTCTTAATTTTCGCTGTTTTAGGATATGCTTATATTTTACAGTCCATAACAGAACCAAGCTCAGCTTAAATAATCTTAATTAAAGGCTGTCTTACGATTTGGTGGGATTTTCGTTAATAATTTAAGTTTTCAGAATATATAGTGAATTCATATTGTTTGATCTTATAAATATTATATGCATAGGCTGGTATTCAAAAAATTCAAACTTTTTGGGCGATTATATTTATGAATCATTATTTCCTTTTTTAAAAAAAAAGCTGATGTATATTATTAAAGAAGTGTAATAAAATCGAACGAAACAAATGTTATAATCTAATACAAAAACAAAAAATGGCGTGATGACAAATTATCAGGATACATTCATATAATCTAAGGGAAGGTTTTAAGCCATAGATTGAGATCATAGCCCCCTTCGGGTGAATTAGGGTGTATTAGAGCTTCTTATATCAGTAACGAGAGAAACGTCGGAGAAAAGAGTTTTTCACGCTTTAATTGTTATTTGTCAGTATTATTCTTACAACCATGAGGATAACAACACAGCGTCAGTCTAGGTTGGCTAGACGGGACTGACCGACTAGTTAAAAAAAAAAAAAGACTATAAATATCTCCGTCAAACCAAACAATAGAACTGTTTATTTCGGATATCACAAAAGATTGTGTTTAGTCTATTAGAAAAGCCAGAAGTACTGTTATATAGCTTCCGTTATCATTTTTATTTTATAATAGATATGTTTAAAAGATCTTCCGACCATTTATGTAAAATAAAACTTACATTTGGAAAATCAGTTATATTCTGTTTCTTTGTTTTTAAATATTTTTAAAAGTCCATGAATTGTCTACATTTTGGTTTAACGTGTACAAATAATATATGTTCAAGAAATTTCGTTTTTACACCTAATTATTTAATTTTTATGATTTTATTTATTTATTGTCTCGTATTTGGTTACTAATTAATTTTATACTTTTTCATCTTCTCTGATCAGGGTGTACTCCCAAGATTTTCCATTTTCATTTTCCGGGCAAACAGAATTTTTGTTATCCATGGGGTACCCGCATTTCCTATTCCTGACATATTTATATATTATGTAATAATGTAGAAGTTTGAATAAAACATTAATTAACGAATCAAAATGAGTTACTCCGGTTTTAAGGCAGAAGTATATTTTTATTTTTTGTAAAATTTTACTAGGAATTTACAAAAGATTATCACTAGTGAAAACGAAGAATTAAAAGAACAAAAAGATTATCCTGTCTGGAATTTTCACTAGTAAAAATTCCAGACAGTGATAGACTATTAGGTTTATTTGTGTACAATGAATTCTGGTGAAAAACTCATGGGAAGATAAGAATAAATGATGGGAAAATTAGGGTACCATATCTACGTAACAGCTGTTTTTAAAGCAGTACTTAAGTTTTTGAAGTAGTAGCTACTTCGAAAAACTTAATTTTTTAAGTTTTGGATCCCTTTATGGAAGAGAATTGACGATGTTTACAGCAAATTGCTTACTTTGTATCCGTTCCTGTAAAATTCCCTGAAGAATTTTAACTATTTGCCAATTATTATTATTTATCATTAATGCTGTAGATCGAATAATACATAATTACAATATATTAATAATATTCATAATTACAATATATTTACATTATATGTAATTAAACATTCCAATTTATACATTTAAATACCGATACGCATCTGAATTATAGATACAAAGTTCATTAATTACAAACATACTTCTACCAAATAATCCACCCGGTATTCATACTGTAAGGAAAATGTTTCATGGAACCGGCTGATTTACCCAATAACTCCCTGACGGAATAATAAAAAGTATTTTCCACTAAAACCTTTTTCACCGATTGAAAAGGCTCTCGAATAATTTTGCGATACAGTTATACCATAGCTATAAAGCTTATTATATTGGAAGCAAAGGAGTTTACTTCCATATTATAGGAATTATCTTCGTATAAATTAAGCATGGGTGAAGGGATTATTAAGTGTTTTTTTCTTTTAGTGCTGTAAATGCGGTTTATTTGGTCGGTTTTAAAGGTGTCAAGATTACAGTAAGTATAGCAGAGCAGTTTATACAAAAAAAAAACAGATGGTTAATTTTAAATGTTATAGTCTACAAAAATTAACTTGCATGATTCTCAAGAAAGGTTAGAAAGGGGATTATAATTAATTCATAACGCTCTTTTCTGATTTTTAAATGTTGTCTTCCAGCCCTCATAATTGTCAAAAATAACGATCCCATAAGCCAAGATTGGTTGGAAGTCCACTATTCATACGTGCGGCTTATGCTAAGTACAGCTATGGAAACTGATGTGATCATTCCAGCTAACATTTTCATTTATGTACTGATTTGCTATTACTAAATGCACATCATTATTATAAAATGAAATGCCAGATTTATTTTGAAAAGCCTTAAAATTAACAAGATTAGTCCTTTTTGTATTGATTTTTAAAAATTTCGCGGAAAACCAATTTTTTAAACTATTTATCACTTTAATGTAATTTTTCATTTTAGCTCCCCCTTACACTTCTACATCGAAAAATAATAAAATCATTAGCATATACACAGTGATTTAACGGTAGTTTCTCATACCTTGGTTTCTATTTACCTCTGAAGTCGTTTATAAAGATAATAAACAACAGAGGTTCTAAAATGTAATGGATACCTGTGATAGTGTTACCTCGGTTAGATTCTGTTTTAATACTTTTATATTAAAAAATAATTTTTTTTTGTTTACGATTAAACAGGATCCAAACCATTTAAAGTTTATGTTTCTAATATTATAAAATTATAAATTCTTTAATTAAAATACCAAAAGGTAGACAGTATAACTCCTGTTGTTCGTGCGAAATTTACACTCACATACCATACGATTAATGAAATTTATGAAAATTGTATTTGTAGAATGGTTCTTCCCTGACATCATTTTAAGAATCTGTTACTAAACCAGATAATTTCTAAACTGAAAATTTATTACATTTTTCAAAAACTTTTGAGAAAGATGAAAATAGAAAAAATATTTTTATAATTACAAAACTGTTCAATTTCACCGCATTTATAGGTCGGCCTAACGACATCATTAAAATTGCAAAAATAAGAAAACTTGTCTAGAATATATGTGTATTTTTTTACAGCAGGAAATCCAAATTTTTCATTTAAAAATTCAGAGTAAATTATATGAAAGAGAAAAATTATAGGACGTAGCTCAGAAAGTTGAGTTATGGTTTACAGATTTATTTAGAACCACAGTGGACGATATTTTAATAGCCAGGATGACCCTCGATATAAAATGACATAAAAAGGAGTTTCTTTTAAATTGAAATTGTAATGCTTGTTACAATTATTATTTTACTATGGGTAATTTACTTGAAAGCCAATCGTAACTTTAAAAAAATGTTATTGAACATCTTTCGTGATAATGTTGAAACATACGCACACATTGCACTCTCCCTACAAAATATATAAATATATATATATATATGTGTGTGTGTGTGTGTGCGTGTGTGTGTGCGCGCGCATGCGCGTGTGTGTGCGCGCGCATGCGCGTGTGTAACTGTCGTATCCTCTGATTATGACAAACATAATTTCTTAATAGACTGAATAAGACTTTTTTTAATTGTCCGTAATGAAACTGGATTCGTCGAATTTGCAATTGTCAGACTTTAGATACAGTTGGTTATAAAAATCAACTTTTTTTTTCTAGTTATACGGACATCGACTGCTATGGTCATTAGCCCTCATCACATTCTTTAAAAATTAAATCAGTAATCACCGTAAGGCTCGTCATATGTTAAGATGTAAAGGGCCCTAACATTTCTTTAAAAAACACTAAACACAAAACAAAACGTTACAAATATAAACATTGAAAACAAGAACACTTACAGGGTAAAGGGCCCTGATATTTAAAAGAAAAAAATAATTTAATTTAACAACATGAAATATATTGACAATACCAATTATTAAATTTCAATATCCATAAAATTTGACTTCATTATTTGTAATTACAGCTTTGTATAAACTATACACTAGTCAATAGTTCACTGGTGTGCAGATAAGCAACTATTTTTCCTTCATTTCCATTCTCCAAATCAGCAGCAATTTCATTTGCTAAGCCGAACCTCTTTCTGAGGTCCTCATATGTGGTACACTCTTCCAACAGTTTTAAACATGATTAAGCATAAATGTTTCAACATATTATTTATTTAAAAAAAAGTATAGATTCCACTTAAAAAATTAAAATCCACATTGGAAAAAAAGATTAGTATTTAAAGTCGAAAAGTTGAAATCTAGAGCGAGAAACAAAAATTTGACTTTAATAATGGTTTTTTTTACATGCGAGAATAGATTTTCTTAACTATTTTAAATGATTAAACTTTCTTAATCGAGATCATTTAACTGGTGATATTATTAAATAAGGTGAGTTGAAAAAAAAATAGCGTACTTGTTCATATTGTAACCGATCAAGAAGTAAAATAAATGACAGTGAGGGGTTAAATCTTATTAAAGCGTCAGTAAATATTTTAATCGCATAAATTACGTTACATTTATTCAATCTGTGTTAATAAGAAACCAATGCGTCAAAGTAAGGATAGTTAAAGAATTTTATTATTCAATTAAAACAATTCCCGAAACGAGTCGGATGGTGTGTATAATAATTGTTTCACTACAGAAATTTTTTATTATTTTCTTTACATTATAGTCTGTCTTTCTTATAGATGCAATTCATTTAAAACTGCTGAGGCTTGATTCAGAATTGCTTTGTTTTAAAGTAACGATGTTCTTCCTTTTGTGGTGAAAAGAGTGGAGGTGTGGATGAATATAACCTGTATTTCGGTCGGGTTGGCATATAAGCAGCAGTATATTCAGCACAAACCGTTTTATTCCTCTCTTTTCTCATTTAAGCCTGGAACAGGATCCGATTTCAAGAACTGGTCATCACATCTTCTAATATTTCTTAACACATATCTCGCTCATTTGTTCAGTCGATTTTATTTTAATTTTTAATATCGCTCACTAGCCGATGATTTTAGTATGCAACTTATGCGGTTATGCGAAAATAAACACATTATAAAATTAAATAGAGTTGAATTTTTGCAATTTCACCAGTCAAAGTTAATTATTCCTACTGTATAAGTATCTACTCGATTTAACACGAAGTTCAATCATGTTCAGGATATTAAATTTGGAAAGCATGCGGCTCTGTTGTGTGTCGGCCGTCTGTAAATCTATGTGCAGAAACGCGGCCAGAGTTCCTATCAGCGGCTGTTGTTAGTTTCCGATGAGGGGGAAATAATCTTTGTTTTATATAAGCAGGCATCTTTTCTGTGCAAAAGTTCTTCTTGTTTTTGATTTCTATTTTGCTTTATCCATCCTTTGTAATTTTACCTAATTAAATAGTGAAACTCTCCCATTTCTTATATATTGTGGTTTTATATAGTTATGAACAACGCAATGAAAGAAGTAGGTGGAAGAATGCGGTTAATGGAAGTGGTAAACTAGGAAAAAAAGATGAATTTATCAAAATGACTGATACAAATACAGCAAAAATTGGAAACTGTTGTATAACTAAGTTTTAATGAATTTTTTTTTTTAGAAAATAAATGATTGAAAATATTGTAGTTGTATAGCGGGTAATATTTAATGGAACTAAGCAGTATTATTAATGTACCCTTTCAAGTCTTATGAAAAAAGGAATGTAATTTTTATGCCTAGATAAATTTGTTCACGGTATGATTTTTCAGTTAAATAGCCAATAAAGGCTTTTCGTTTAGTTCAATAACTTTTTACCTTTTGTGTAAAATATTCACTCGTACAAAGAAGAGAACTTTACTCGGCGTTTATATTATATTCTCTTTCAACAGTATAATAAAATGTCTTATAATATTAACAGTGTGTTTTGTAAACTGCCATTTGCAGCGGTTTACATAATTTATTATTAATAATGAAATAAATGACAAACACACGTCGTTGATCTATTGTTGCTGTTATTACTCTATTGAAAACTGAAAAACAGCGATCGATATTTTTTAATTCTTGAATTATCGCATTAACTCCTCTCATACTTGTAAGGGATATTGTTGTAAAAACCGATGATTAATAGATTTGCCTTTCGGTTGTCAAACGGTGGAAAAGATCAATGTTTTCAGAATAGTCATTAGTTTTTTGGTATAAATTAGTCAAATAATATAATAGATTTAATAATGTAAAGAACAGGTGTATGTTATCCCATGAATCCATTAAAGTATATTTTAGTATGCAGACGTATATATGCATAATGATAACTACAGGCGGTGCAGAATAAATTAAAATTATAAAATTCTGTGCAACACCGTAATCCATTATAACTAATCAATTTTGCAGCACTGTATATAAAATAATTTAAGAACAAAGATTTCATAAAAAGAACATTTTTTTCCTACTCGTTTTATAGTTGTAAAAGTTTAAAACCTTAAAAAAATTTATTTAGTATGTTATATTGAGGGGACTATATTTTAATTACTAATGCTGTATTTTAATTACACGAATTACAGTAAAGTTAGTAATTTTATTATAAAAAAATCTGTGGAGGTCAACCCGTTTATTTAAGAACAACTTATTCCGTATTTAAAAAAAAAAAACAGAACAAATTATCGTAAAAATTTGAAGCACAATCTTTATACAGAGACTAAAAGGTTTTTTTTTTTTTTTAATAAAAATCACGAGAAATATTTTAAAAACAGTTTATAAGTAATAAAAATATAAAATGTTGATTTTTTTTTTTTAACAATTATCATTACTAAAAATAAAAAGGGTATTTACGGAAAGTCCCACAAATTTAAAACCTGACACGAGTCAGAAGTCACTCCCAAAAATGATAGCCATTTTAAATAATAACAAGTAACAGGCGTAATAGGAAAATGAATCGTGAAATAATTTCTTAATGCCTTCTTCAATTAATTAATTACACTCATACTTGGCACATCAAATCGGCATGATAAGCACATCGAAATGCAAGTGATTTTCCAACCCTTTAAAATAAAAAATAATGGAAATAAAGGTCTTTGAAATCCGGGGTTGTTATCAGAGGATATTGAAAACAAACGGATTGATAAACTACGAAATAAAGAGGTCTTAAAACAAATAGGAAAGGATAGAAAATGAGAAAAAATATTGTACAAGATTTGTTGGATGACATAATTTTGATTTAAACATCAAAACTTAATCGGGTAATTAGGAAAGAAAAGAAGATAAAAATGATTGAATAAGCGTATATTGGGTTATTTAAAATATATAACTGAAGAGGTAGGATTTTATAATTATATAGAGGCTAAAAATTTAGCAAAAAACAGAAAATCGTGGGAAAATAGCATCAAACCAGTCAAATTATTAATAAATTTAAAAAATACTCCATACAACCGAAGTTATAAGTGTTATTTTTTAACTGTTTTGACATCTGTAATTTTATAATCAGGCAACAGTAATATAGATTAAATTCACCGAAAATGTGTACAACTTAAAGAAAGTTATATAAAACCAGATGACAACTGAGAAATTTAATTACTATTTTTTTTTTACAGTGTACGTTTCTGTACTAAATTATTTATTTTTTGAGGTTACACACTTCTTACTGTTATTATTAATGGATAAACGTGAAAAGCATATAATATTTAAAACAAAATATAGAAATATTCAAATAAAAAGAAGTTTTTTTTAACTTCTTTGAAAACAAAGTTGTTTACGTTTTATATTATATATTTATGTATTATATTATCTTACTATTATGTAATATGTATTAGTTTAGAATTAAGCTCGTAGGAATGTTTACATACTTTGACATCACTATAATAAATGAATTAGATCATGAAAAATATACTAATAGATTATAGGTAATTGTTTTTTTTTACATTAACTAAAATTAAACCTTTTTGTTAAATTTAAAAAGAAAGATACTTTTTACGGAGAAAGGGAGCGGAAATTACCGCAATGCATTGATCGCCGCATTGGAAAAAACATCAACGCATCGAATATATTAATAAATATATTTATAAATGGTATTCAGTTACTTGAATTCCTATCGTCTCTTAACGACTGAAATTTGGGCAAGAAAATATCGATCACACAATGTTTTTCGTAATCGAATGAAGATGGTATATAAAATGAATTGGTTCATTTTTATATAGAAAGGAATACTTATTTGTTGTGTTACAATATCTCTCCAGGCCTTTTTTAAGGCTGTTTCGCATGTGAACACTTACATGATTTACGTACTTACTACTGAAAGTAATGATACCCAGTATAAAAACATCAGTAGGATATCGACATGCTTTTTGTTTTATGAGTATATTCCGACAGCAAATAGGTAATTGGGAAACTACGTCAGTGTAGTACAGTCTGTTCTCAATGCTAAAAAGCAAAACTACTGAACAGAAAATAAGAGCATTGTACTGTATTCTGCATCAAACTGTTTTTAAGATAAATTTTTGAAAGACCAAATTTTTCTTTTGTGTCCCTTATTACAGTTAAGGAACTATGGAAATAAAGGGAAAAATTAATATATATATATATATATTTATCTTATCCAAATAAATTTGCTTAAAAGTAGGTAAAATTTTACAGAAAACAAATTTTTCAAAAATTGTGCAGGAAAAAAGCAAAGATGCTGATAAAATTTCTCGATTATAATAATTTTTTAAAATAAAATATTAAATAACTGCAAACATAATTTGTAATAATTAATTTATTCTTATTACAGCAGGATATTGCTATAATATTAATATGAAAACTAAAGACCTTTCTTCTTCACCTTTAATTTTTCTAAGAAGGGTATTTTTCTCCCATGTGATCGTATCCGTCCCCTTTTTCTCATTTCAAAAGATAACCTGTTTCTTTTTTGTTAAAACTTCTATAGTTCTCTTGTTCTGCAAAATCATCCCATCAACTAGAATGAAAGTTCTTTACCGTATAAAAAAAAAAATTAAAATGGAATCCGAAATGTAATTTCACGGGCGTTGTTTTTTTTATTGTATAAAAATACAATAAAGATATTCGAGTGTTTTAATATACGAGAGGAAATTAAAAAAAAAAAAAAAAAAAAAAAACATTCTTTTTATAACAATTTAGTATTTACTTTCATGTGACATTTCCTTACAAATTGAAAAATAAATTGCTAAAATTTTGTTTGCAAATTTTTTTTTAAATCTCTGAATTCATTATTATTTTTTATTTATTTTATGTAACAAAATAAAAGAGTGAGTAAATATTTTTTCGACGCTTCCAAAATTTACGAATAAAACATTTTTTGAAAACTTCCAATTTTTATGTAAAAAAAAAAAAGAAGAAAAACTGATAAATTTATCTGGTTTACAACAATTAAAATATATTTTACATTTACAGTTGTTGTCTAATACGTAGTTTATTTATTTCTTTTATGCTCACGTATCTAAACTTTTATCTGTGTAATTAACTTGCTAACTGATAGCAAGTGATTCATAGTGATAATGATAGCAATTCATAATGAATGTATATTAAAATATATTGTAAACAGTTAGTCTGGTTTACAATAATGGTGACCTTATCATTTCTCTCTTTATCTGTTTAGCCTTCGGAACTACCGTAAGGTATCACTTATGAATGTGAATGAAGTGTAGTCTTTTACAATCTCAGGTCGACCACTCCTGAGAATTGTGGTTAATTGAAACTCAACCACCAAAGAACACCGGTTTCCGATGACCTTATCATTTAGAACACAATTCGTAACCCTTTTACGGATGAGAACGCGATTTATATCTGCTGTCGAAATTAATTATCCTGTCAGCGAGCTGATAAGTTGAAGTAGTTTTATTTATCAGCTGTTTAATAAGTATTATTTTAGGAGACCTAGTGAAGTGATAAATGGCAAGAGCGCGCGCTGGTTAGATGACAAGTACAGTGCTGATCAGAATATATGTTATAATTTTTAATGAATTCTTTAAGAATGAAAAGGAATTTTTAGAATAACACTTTTGACTGAAGACATCAGTAATCTTATTTACGTTTAATGGAGTTCTACAGCTGATGCTGCTTCTACGCTCTCAATTTTCACGTTTTCCTAATGTGATACTTAACCGTCTAGAACTGCTGCCAACAATGCCTTCTGAGTTTCGTTACTCCAGCTGCACCGCGGACAACCTCTGCTCCATCTCCTAGTTGGAACCGAACCAAGATACTGCTGTCAACAATCTCAATCCTCTTCACTCGGGTAAACCGTACCGACGTTTTATTATGTATTTAACCAATGACGTCAGTTTACTATTCGCTTCAGTTCATTATCGTACTTTAAAATTTCTTATCTAATTTAGTTTTATGACTGTTTTTTTTTTTTTTTTGGGCAAAACTAAAAATATCTAGTGCGTCAAACAGCCAATATCGGTTCTGTTAACTATTCTATCCTTCTCAGTCTTCTTAAAGCAGGTCAGATGTTGTTCTTTATAAGAATAATAGATTTTACTGTGATCTATAAAGGGGACCTGAAATTAAACCTGATAAATTTCGGTTTAGGAATTATGCAACAAATTTGAAAAATCACCGTTTAAAATCTTAACTGATTCCGAATAACGTAGATGTACATAAATTACATTATATGATGTAATAATAATAACGCACAAAAATAAATAACGAAAATCTGCTCTTTTACTTTATTACTTAATCATATTAATAGGCAATTTAATAATAACGTATAGTAGAATAAGAATGCGCTTGCGTATAATGCATCAAATTTTTGAAAAATGTTGACTTGTATTTAATAGATTGCGTAGATATAACAAAGACTATTCTACTTCTCAGACTAATTTTAAAAGAAAAGCTTAAGAAGAATGTGGGTAATTATTGTTGTGGTAAATCATTTAAAAATGATTTAAAAATAATATAAAAAAATAAATAAAAAAAAAAATTTTAAATAATATAGAAGGGGATAAAACGGTTGAAATTTAAATATAGACTGATACAATGCGAAAGAAGAGTTATATAAAAATTAACATCCAAACTATGATTAGAGCAGAAAATATAGAAAGGCAAACTATGATTTATAAAGAAATGATGCAAGGATATGGTAGTCCGTTCAACTACTTTTCATTCTATAAAAGAAGCCACATAGATATTGAAGAACAATTATAGCGGTGATTCGCAAATAGAACTTCACGCTTTAAAAGTATATAAACATTTTCTTGAGATAACATACAGATTCGGTTGAGGTCTCATGTCGTAGAAAAACACGTCAAGTTTATTACCTTACATTCACTTTGGTTCGATATGGCTTCCATTTGTAATGCGATCTACATCCCACCAGAAGTCGATTTCATTCCATATTGTAGCCAGCAAGTAGGGTGTTACCGCTACAAATGCGGCGTTAATTCGAAGCCTTAGCTCAACAAGATCGACAGGCAAAGGCGGTAGATAAACCCGATCTTTAATGAAACTCCAAAAGAAAAAATCTAGCGGAGTCAAATCTGGGGTGCGAGGTGGCCGTGCAAGTGGACATTCACGACCCATCCACCGACCTGGGTATCGAGTATCAAGAAAATATCTGGACTTCTAGGTGGTGTCCCATCTTCCTGATAGTAATGATTCAACTAAGTCATCCTAGTTTAACTGAGGAATTAGAATATTTTGAACCATTCCAGATAAACGATGCCATTTACAGTTGCCATCCTTTAGAAGAACGGTCCGACAGTCTTAGTTTCCGTAGGACACTAAAAAACATTAACCCTAGGGTTATCACGATCTGCTGCAAAGGTTCATGAGGGTTTACGCTACCCCATATTCGGCAGTTATGGGTATTCACCTTGCCACTGATGTGAAACGCTGACTCATCACTAAAAATGTATCATTGCCTGCAATTCCATCCATAATTTCCACTCAAAATTGCAGCCGCGAAAATTTATCTTCATCTGTGATACATTGAACCACGGTTAGTTTGTATGACTTCAGGTACAATAGTTTACGCATCAAACAGTATTTGTAGAATGCCAATCTCACGTGACACACCTCGAGTTGATTTCTTGGGACTAGGTGCAAAGATTTCTCCGAGTTGTTCCACAGCAGCTTCTGAGACGCGTGGGCGTCCTAGTGATTTCGTATGTTTAAAAGAACAATCTGTCTCAACGAAGGTTTTGTGCCAAGAGTAAATTGTACACCTACGAGGAAGCTCTCTATCGTAATCTTTACGAAAATTACGTTTCTTCAGTTTCTGAATGCAAATCGTGAAACCAAAACACACAGTGAGCACCTTTCGCACCAGTAAATTTATCCATTTTTAACAACACTGGTGGCAAAATTCGGTACTAATGAACTATGTGAATTAAACATTGATTTATTTTTCTACGATATGAGACCTCAACAGAATCTGTAAGTTATTTAAATAAATTTTTATATGCTTTTAAATTTGTGAATCCTATTCTAATCCTAGAAAATTGTAGAATTGTGAATTGTTTCTGATGCACAGCTTATACACATAACTTAATTTAAAATACTTATAATTTTATTTAAATATAATATTTTTTCATTTATTTAATTCATTGATTCTAACTGAAGCGCGCGCGCATATCTTATTTAATTTGCGAGGGTGTGGCGTTACTAGCGGCGATGGTCGGCGTTAACTGAACTAATGTAATTTCACAACTTACATAGAACAGATTTCGCCCGTACGGCTGGCAGAACGACGTAACCGGGAGGCTAATGCACGAGGTACCGTGTCTACCGGGTGATCGAGTTCGAGAACCAACCAGACCGAGTTGCTTTTTTTTACGCTTTAATTATTATTCATTTATTTAATTCTATCGCTCACCTGTAACGTCACAACATAGTAGTAGTTTGAACATTTTTTAGGGTGGGAGTGCAATTTTGCAAATATGTTTATTCTTTAACTGTTAAAAAATGTGCCTAAGATAAATATGACCTTAATTAGTTGAAATATCGAGATATTAAGGGTGATCTTGCTCTACAGCCTTACCCCTTGACTTTTTAAGTTGAAAATTTAATGGTATCAATGCCTCGTATATAGAAGTCATCTGACCAAGTTTGGTCAAAATCGGTCCAGTAGTTCTGAAGATATATGGTGATTAAGAGAACATACACGCCTGGATTCACTTCTGGATTATTATCCAGAAAATTTCCATCCGGTTATTTCTGATTCCTTAGTTGTCAAAACGTCAAGATCCGAGGAAAAACGCACATGCCCAAATCGGACCGATTAGATACTTTCCCTTCTAGAGCTGAGCTATATATAGCGCTATCTAGACGGGAAAGCAATATTAAAAAATAAATTTAAAAAAAATTTGACTGCTAGATTATTTTACTTAGAATGTAGCCTTTTAATTAAAATTCCTATAGATCTTTTGTTCGAATCCATCCTCTATAGTAGTCTAATATTTCTTAAACAGGTTGATTCTTATTTTCTACTCGAGCATAATTTACTATTTTTCATACGTAGTTAATTAAGTTCCTTAATTTAAATTAAAGATTTTTATTTAAGTTACCAGTTCTGTTTTAAGAATTGATGTAGGTAACTTCATCATCAAAAGATAATCTCTTGCAGATATAATACACAAATTTTTATATCACTTCGATTCGAGTCTTTTTAATAATGATGTTTACTATCAAGTATATTCTATTTATTAAAATTTAACTGCTAAGCCATTTGGCTATTAACGACAAACGGTTATTAACACAAATTAATGGATTTGAGATTGTGCATTTGCGATGTTAGGAATTATAGTAATTCTATACACTAATACACAAGTTCTAATCTCTAATGCCTGATAGAAACCGACGTTGAGATCCCAGCAAGCGGAACGAACGGTTGTTGTTACGTTCCCTAATGGGTTCTGAATGGATGTCTCTGTATTGTAAAGCTCACCAGGTAACAAAATCATTCTTCTACATTCTTTCTCCATGTGTTCTCTCCTTTCATTTCGTTTTTTATAAACTTCATCATCGTCTCTCTCTTTACGTTAATCTAAGCTACTGTTAGTTGATAAAAGGTTTATTATTTTTTAAAGGTATGTTTGTATATGATTATATTTATGAAATAAGCTAATAACCGTAGATTTCGGGGCCTATAAAAAGATTTTTCTGTTATGTAAAAGTTATGCGGATTTTAAAATCTCAAAATTTTAGATTACATATTTTTTTTTTTACTTTTTGTTTTTAGTTACTCCATTTATTGGCCTAAATCCATTCCACTATTAGTCTAAATCGGTTGAAAAACAAGTATATTTTCAGATTTTTCGGTGTGTATCCAAAAATAGATAATTTTTAAAATTCTAAGTTTTTAAAGATTGAATTTAATATCTGGTTAAAATTGTCTATTTACGAATAAACTTTTACATAATTAAATCTTTTTTTTTTTTTTTTTTTTTTTTTTTTTTTACCTCCAGAACCACCGTTAGGTTATATCTTCAGAGGATGAGATGAATGAATTGTAGCGT
>JAAAKQ030515827.1:0-13440 GCA_010016005.3 Zanna intricata
TGTGAAAAATGCCATGCCTGACCGGGATTCGAACCCGGGACCTTCAGATGAAAAGCCGAGACACTACCACTCGGCTACAGAGGCCGGCATGACAGGATGCAGATGGACGAGAGAAATAAGAGAGGATGTGAAATAACAGAAGATTCAACAGTCAACATAAAATTAAACAAAAAAATAAAGGACAAAAACATCTGATTCACAAAAAAAAATAACATTAACATTTTCAACACCAGAAAGGGCACAAAGATAGGAAAATGTGAAGTACTAGGAGGACTCCACATTCATTTGAAGAGACTTGGATTATTAACTGACTAAAGTGATCCTATGCGGTCATAAAAGATAAAAAAAGAATATACACAATTAACATTAACTTACAGAATTATTCTAAAAAAATATATTTATGGTACTCTCAGGAAATCTGTATGTTGGTAGAGCTGTTACATGCATGTAAAGCTGTAAGATTATTATTTATTTAATAAAATCTTTATTTAGGACATATTGCAGATTTAATTACTCTTATAATATCAATTCTAATCTGCTTCATGTTATCAATTTGTTTGTTTCCTGCTATCTGTTTTTCTCCTTCTGTTATTTCATTAAATGATTTTTATATGGGAAAAGTAACTGTATCTTTGGATACGGGATCCTAACAGTATGTCCATAGTTATAATCATTATATCTTTATACCAAGATATTAACTGAACAGCAGACCAAAAATTTATGATTGTACAGAGTGTATGGTGTTTCATCTAACCATACATTTGACTTCTTGTATCTAGATCAATATAAGCTGATTTCATATTCCTTGTTTAAAAGTTTTATAAAAAGTTAAATTAAAAAAATTCAGATAGAAAATGATTGAAGCAAATACTTCCAAAACAACATAATAAACACTAAAAAATATTGTTCATAAACAAATTGAAATATTCTTTCCTTTTTTGCTTGATTGGTGATTTAATACATATATATAAGTTGAAACTCCTGCATAGGAATGTAGAGTGGAAATTTTATTACATATGAAAAATATTAATTAGCACATATCTCTAAAGGATTTGGTAGCCTAAAATGACTCTTCTGTCAATCCAAAAACTACCATTGATTGAAATTATGAAATAAAAGAAAAATTATGAAAGTTTAAAATACATATACATCAATGCATAATGTAAGTATTATTTTTATTATTTATAATTTATGTATAGCAATATTATACTAACTTGGCAAGAATCGCGACCACCGTTTTTAAGACCAGCACACATCATATTTGATGTCAGACTCTTTGATGGAAAATTAGGTAAATTACTGCAATCCTCATTGCTAAATATAGTTATTTTTGTTTCCATTAATTCTGAAGCAGGTAGGCCTCCTTCTTTTGTAGTACCCCAACCAACAACTCTAGCCTCTTTTTCAGTAAACATGTCACCTATAAAAACAAAATGAAAAGTATTAAAATAATTCTTTATTTCTGAATCGTTATTCTTATAAATTTCTATGGTGTGAAAATCTGATGTTTTTTATAACGTTTACTTGGATGTATATGTATACACTAGAATATCTAATATATGGATATGCTGTTCAATGTATCCTCTACAAGAACTTTTCCATTAATTTAAAATACGTTATTTTCTAAAATTTACTTAAAAGAAACATATTTTGCACTGCTGCTTAATTAATAACTAACATACACAATTACATAGTAACATAGATGAGGTCTAGGTAGAATATATGTAGTAACAGCTATTTTTTTATTCATCCTATTTCTTAACAAATATTCCAACATTTTATCCATATTATTACATAAAGATGCAAAGTTATTTCTTTGTCCTAGATAATGTCAAGAACTTTTGAATCGATATGAAAAAATTCCTTCAAATTTGAAAGCTTATTCCTTTTTTTTATCATTTCATCCCCTTTAGCATCTACACAGCATTATGATAAAATATAAAAATTGTTTTAAAATAAAATACAGCTAACATGTTATGTAAACAATATTTTAATAACTTTAATGTTAATGTATGTTAAATACCATTCTCCAAGAGCTTCCACTCCTATTGAAATAGAGAGCTAGTGTCTAGCTCCCAAGCTCACTCGAAATAAAAGAGTTAAAACTGTATTTTATACTTTTTTCACAAAATGTGTGCTGTAGGAAAAAATGAAAAATAATATGAAAAAAGTTCAAATACATGCTCCCCAAACGTCTGTAAAACACTAAAATTAAAAAAATCTTAAATATTGCATTATTTCAACTGTTATTTTTAAATTGAATTACGTCTACTAAAGCCTACAAAACATCATGTTGTTTCTGGGATGCAGATCCCTTTACCTTGCAAACCCTCTGGTTACCTGTCTTTCTCAATTCGTGATTTATACAGTATCCAGAAAATTTGGAAACTGCTTAAATATAGAAAACTGAATGTGACTGCGTTACTAGAATAAATTTAGTTGGATTACTTTATCAAAGAAACTACTCTTGAGTTGTGTTTGAAATTACCGTTGACCATCTTGGATACGCTATATTGATTTCAACTTTATTTTTTAAATGCTATAATGGTCATACTGCACTGATTTCAATGTAGATTTGAGCGGAAAAACTTTAGTGAAAACCCAGTATCCATAGCTTCAAACGTGCTTTAGATATCGACTATTAAATTGTCCGAATCAGAGTGAAATGGTCGTTCCCAACCTTCATTCAAGATAAAACGTTTTCAGTAGAACGGGGGATAATTACACAATAAGTACGTGGCCATTCAATAATTAAACAGATAAACATTTTTAGTGAGAAAACGCTTAACGCAGGAAACTTTTGTAAGTTGGCAACTTTGCGAAGAGTCAGCTGTTCGATTATTATTTACGTAAACATAACCTCTAAATTCTTAGTTACGGTGGAGTATCCGCTTGAAGAAAGTTCTTTTGAAGAACAGCGTTCTGTGATCTGATTTTTAATTTCGAAAGTGTACAACCGTCATATGAACGAACAATACGGCAATAGTTGTTAGATGAACCATGCGAGTTTTTACGCGGGGGTGGAAAAGTTTAAAAGTAACCGCAAAAGCGTAACGGACGAGCACCGCTCCGGGTGTCCGGTGACACACCCGTTTGTAGGAAATTCAAAACGCAACCTTCAACTGATGTTTACCATCTTTTGGAGTGCCCATTATCCGATTTTCTATGATTCTACTGATAAGCAACGCATTATCAACAGCCTATACTGCTCAGCCATGATTGAGAACCAAGTCAAGCCCACGTTGAAGAGGAAAGGTGAGCTTCTTCAAGACAGCGGTCGACCTCAAACACAACTAATGCTGGAAACTATTGGCAAAGTGGGTTGAGAGCTTCTACCTATTTACAGCCCTGACCTTGCCCCTTTGGATTTTTATTTGTTTGATCCAAATGAAAGAAGCTTTGCGTAGCATCAAGTTCTACGACAATGAAGAGGTAAAGAAAAAAGTTCAAAACTGGCTTCAAGATCAAGATAAAGAATTCTTCGTTGAGGGGGTAAAATAACTCATAAAAAGATAGTGGACAATTGCAGATAAGTCGGTGAGGATTATGTGGAAAAGTAGACAAAAAAATTGTATTTAATAATAAACCATTTTTGTTACACAGGTATTTGTCTCTTGTTTTATTGTATTGAATGACCATCGTAACATTGCTATTTTATGCTAGAAACGATTCTGCAAACCGTTTTCTATAATCTCTTCTCATTACTTAATAATTCAAAATTTTTCATTACCATATTCGATAACAAATTAAAAACAGCTGATTCATTATATTTGTTAATTTTCTTGAAATTGGAGAAATAGGTGAATTATGTAAAATTAGTGAAAGAATGCATAATTTTTTTAATTAAAAAATATTTATTTAAGAAATAAAAATTGGAAGTAAATTTATTAAATAAATATTTTTTGTAAGATTAAATTCAAAGATTTTAATTTGCGTGGTTGGCAACAGCTTCATTGTTGTGCAAATTAATTTTACAATTTTCTTTCTTTTTGAACAGATGAACGACAAATATAATTTTTCGTGGTCTATTTCCTTGTTCAATTTATTGATTTATTTATCTGGTTTTCTAATTGGTGTTTCTTTGCATTTTACCTTATTTTCATTAAGGTAATGGACTCTGTTAATATGAAAGGGTAACAATTCTAATAATGCGTGGGTATAGCAATCAACTAAAAAATTTATTTAATGATATTTTTCCTGATCATGTTGTGATTGCAAAATCAAAGTGTATAAAACAGTATGAAGATTTGAGTAATGTGGAATTATAAAAAATAATTTCAAATTTTATAGATCTTAATCCATGTGAAAATGCAAAAATGGATGTCATGTTAAAAGTAACAGATAATCCATACCCTGAATTCATGTTATTAATCTGATATGAACAAGTTCTCTGTTCATGAAGTCTTGAAAAAGGTATAAATCCTTTTAAAATTCAGCTGGATCAAGGATTATTGGAGGATTATTTTGATCATTGTGTTGAATTTTGGGAACTTATGATGAACAGTATTATCAAGAATCCAAACTTCATAACAAATGTTGTCTTTTCAGACAAGGTTACTTTTATGCTGAATGAAAATGTCAATAGATACAATGGTTGTTATTGGATTGATGAGAATCCACACTGGTTACAAGAAGTACATATCCTGAAAAGATTAATGTTTGGGCTGGCACTGTATGATGTATATTAATCAGGCCATTTCTAATTGAAGGAAATTTTACCGGAGAATTGTATGAAGGTATGCTTTGAAATTAAATTATTACAGCTACTAACTGTGTTGCACAAAATTTTAACTATTCATGATTTCAGCAAGACGGAGCTTCTGCTCGCTATTCTCTTTTAACTTTGTGCTTTCGTGGAGAAAGTTACCTGTGCAGCTGGTAGATTATACAACCTGAAAAAACAAGTTGCTTATCTTATATCAACAGAAATTTTTGTGATCCTTCCAAGAACAAATGAATGAAACAGAACCCAATATCCATTGTAAGTTGCAGCTCACTTAAGAAACTTTTTAAGGAAAATTGTAAGAGGTTGTTGCACTTTTCTGAAAGAGCTACAAGCATTTTATCAAGTTTTTACTTGCAACGTTTTATCAAGCTTTTTAAAGTTTGTTACTTCTAGCAGAGATTAAGATCTTTTTAACAGCAGTGAAGGAAGAGTAAAATGAATTTAAATCATTATTGAAGTATTAATGAAGTATCTAATGTATATAAAATCATACCTATTGAAGGTAAACAAGCTGGTTTAACAGGATTCCTGAAAGAAACTCTGACATTAAGTTTAACTAAGGCAATATCATTGTTAAACTTTACAGGATCGCTAAACCTTGGGTGCTTAATGATTTTTGCTATTTTTCTTCTTTGTGTCATTGATTCATCAGGTACTGCAATATTGTGTTCGGAAATAAATACAAATACTTGCTTTGGTGAAAGATCCCTGAAAAGTAATAATTAAATTGATAAAAACCTGATAATAGATAGTTTTTAATATTTCTTAATATGAATTATTATTTCATTATATTAACTATTGAAATATTTTTTAAATATACTTCCTTAGTTAATAATTTATATAACTGCAGTTCAAAAAGTATTTTGGTTAATTATGAGTAACAAATGATACTACCCAGGGATGGTGTCAATTGATAAACATTTATAACCAATAGGTTACAAAGTATTTTGAAAATTGTTAAAAATTTTTTTTTAATACTTTTAAATATGTTCATAACTGATTGAAAACTATTTACTTTAACTTTTTTAACATTATTTTTTTAAATTTGATAAAACATATGTTTCTGTGACACCACAAAATAGGAAAAATTTATATTAAAATATATCTGTATTTAATAGACAATCTGTTATTATGCAACAATATATTTGGCTCAAACAAAGGAAAAAGAAATCGCCTCACTTCTTAGAAAACCTCTCATGGTATACTTGTTATTTTTACAAATGCTAAGTTGGTTTTGTTAATCATTCATGTATGAACATACATTGCTGTTTAAGCACTTATGCATATAAATATTTATATTTGTGCATAATATTTATAAAGTCATTGAGTTAATAGCAATTTCAGTTCTTTGATCACTAATTTGTGTAATTTGCTAGGTAAAAATTGTTTTAAGAAGTAATGTTTTCAACTAGTTACATACAACCAGTAAAGATAAAATTATATAATATTGTGATGCAACAAAAGTCCTTTGAGCAGTCATTATATGTGAAGTATTTATTGTTTGTTGGATTCCAAATACAGTGCGGGGGATTAGACCAGTCCCATCTGAATAATACTATAAAAAATTGACAACATTTTATTGAATTTATTGGTTGACATCATTTTGTCAGTAACTGTATTTGGCATGCTTATTTTACTTTATGGTTTGATTGTTGGTGTTACATCATTTTTCAGGAATAGTTAGTCTGATATTACATAAAACCAACTGCTGATTAGTAATTTGCATAAGATCTTTTGTGCAGCAGTTTCAAAAATGTATTATTTCCCAAATATTAAAACAATCAAAAAAATTTTGTTAAATAAAGCATTACAGTGATAAAGATATGTTATTAAGGTATTTGTAATAAAAACATACTTATAAGCAATAAAAAACTATTTTAAATAAAACCCAATAAATAAAAATCTAAACTGATATTATAAAATTAGTATTATTTGCAATGCAACTATCCAAATAATTATTTCTACATACTTGAAACAGTGAGCTGCAGTTAAAACATATAGATCATTAATTAATGTACCACCACAGAATATTTGGCTATTTAAAGATAAAGCGACCATCCATGGATGTTCATTGACTTCAGTCACCCAACCACCAACTATACGTGTCATTTTATTACTTTGACCACAATCTGAAACATATATTGAAAAAAGCAGAATCATTTTATTTGTTTATTTCTTACAGATTTATAAAACTTTAAGATAATGAAAGTCATAATAAAAAATGTTAAATACAACGAGGCAAGACAATAAAATTTATGTAGTCAAATTGAAATGTTTCATATTAAAAAAACAAAGAAACATCCTTGTGAACTAAATAATATTTTACTAAAATTAACTGAGATATCATAAAGAATTTTAAATAAAGAAGATTCTTAACTGAGATATCATATTTAAGGCATTACACAATGCTTAGATATGAATAACATACTCTGTATAAATTTTGGAGGGACCATTTGAACTCACTAAGTGATATGTAGTTTCTATGATGAATCAGCATTTTGGTTGATTTATTAAAAAGTGTTAATTACTTTTAGTCATGTTTAATTTCAGACCATTACAAGACAACCACATTTAATCTCTCCTTTGTTTTACTTTTTAGAGTGGATGTAAATAAGTAACGAGTATATCAAAAGTATTATCTATATAATGAGAATAACTTCTGAGTCTCCTTCTTAATAGATGGCAAATGATTTACATACTACAAGAAAAGAATGGTGACCAAGACTGAACCAAAAATTTTCCTGTTGAAAACTATACATTGTCATTTCTAACTTATACAACAGTAATACATGTTAAATATAATCAGAAGTTTAAAAAATAAAAAAAATTACAGCAGTGTGTTCATGTTTTTAAGAACCTATTTAAATTTAGCAGAATATATTGATAATTATTTTTAAGAAACCTAATTATTTACTAAAAAAAAATTATTTTTATACTAAAATCATATTTTAAAATATTTTTTAAACATTTCTGGAACTAATTTGGAGGAGATTATTGAGTTGTTGAAGGAAATAAGAGGTGTATGTGTTTATAAAACAAAGATAGGATGTGTTAGGTTTGCTGATGGCTATTAACAGAGTAAAAGTCACAATAATTGAAACACTAGAGGACTTGGGTTAACATTTTAAGGAATGTGAGTTAGATCAATTGCAAGAAAACAAAGTAATTATACATGATAAGTATTTTATTATCAGGAATAAAACTAAATTCCAAAAAAAGCAATTGCTTTTCCTATATTTTAACTTTTAATACTTTTATAAATAAAGATTAATAATGATGTTGATTACACTGTGCTTCCACAGAAACTAGAAGAAAAATGTTAGCTTGTACAGATATGTACATGTTTACACAGGTACATCTATTATGAATGTACAGTTTGATTAATGATAATTAATAAAAAAAGGGAGAGCAAAGATAAAGGGAGAACATTAAAAAATAAAAATATAAATGATCCATTTTTTCTGACATTACAACAATTATAGTCATAATTATTTTGAAATACTCTCATCCTTTTGTGATGTAATGCATAATATATTTCCCTCAATTGATTTTTGGGAAACAGAGGTTTCCACCACCAAAAAATAAATATATAATAATGTCAAAATCTGCTGTACTTATTAGGTGAAATTTGACTGGATTCATTTTTATTATTATTTCAATAACATTAGCACTACTTTCATTTACAGGATTCAGATTTAGTTTCCAAAATGAAATAACTCTTAATTTGAAGTAATAAGTTAGTTTGAAAAAGTATTAGGTTTATGAAGTAATGTAAAAGTTATAATAAATTTATAATTTCTGTTGTTTATTCTAGATTTTTTTTTCTGAAAAATAGAAATAAGACTTGTAGAGTACTGGTATCCTTAACAGTGACTTAGCAGAGTCAGATCTAAGCCCAACAGATCTGAAAGTGTCAAAGGAGCTAAAGTAAAAGACAAACTATCCTACCGAGAAGAAATCTCAAGACCTTCAAGTAGAATTCTCCTAGCCTCTCCACAGTCCTTAGAAATATAGGCAGCTTACAAAAACAGAAAAGAGAGCTCTCAACAATTTTTCATTCACTAGCTTAAATAAACGCCCTTTTTATTCATTCTTTTTCCTCAAAGATTAGACCCATTAGCATATTCAGTCATCCAATACTTGCTCAGTCAAGATCCTCAGCAAGATTCCTTATTATAGAAGCTTGTAATTACACAAAGGAAAGCTATCCATTTCCTAATATTCTTAATATTATTTCTAACATTCCAAACATTTTACTCCTTCATAAAGTGGTGATCTAGAGTCTTCATAAAGAGTTGCTATTGACGCTTCCCTGATGTTCTTATTAATAACCATGCTTCTTGTGTAGCCTGATACTAACTGCAAGTACCTTGTTTCAGCAGATTGCATTCATGAGTCTTCCTTTGTAATGCTTCATAATGCACTTGCTTCCATCAAGCAGTTTTGTGATTTCTGTTTTGACTTATCTTTTCTCATGTTATTTTCTTTGTGTGGTTCCTTAAAAACAATTAGGTTTAGTCATTTTTTATTTTTTCTTTATCCATGTTAGTTGCATTTTAGATACTTAATTGCTTTTACTTGTAGAGACTAGTTTCTGAAGTTGAAGATTTGTAGATTATTCTAGGGTGAACCAGCCAATTTGTTTTTAAAACTATCACTTTGGACTTTTATGCTTAACTACATTCAACCATGAATTGCATGATTAAGAAAAAACATGTTAGACTTGTGGAATATCTTTTTTCCTTAAAAAAAAAACAAAAAAAAAAAAAACAGTTAAATAATCTTAAATTTTCTTTCAATAATGTAATAAAGCAATCAAAAGCATACAAGATGAATAAACAATGAAGTTTATTCAGAAAAAATTTTTTGACAACTGATTGTACAATTATCAGGCAACATTCAAATAAAATGAAGTGAATTTATTGTTATACTCACAGCAAAATGGGCACCATGTAACACCATCATCATTTAAGTCATCATTGCAACCAAAACACTGTCTTTCTGTGATATTCTGCAAAAATAAATTTTTATTTAAGAGATTATTATAGGAAAACGTTCATTTATTTGATGGTACATTAAAATAAAGTATTTAAAAAGTCATTTGTTTAACATTATTGTAGTATAACTGAAATAATCCGAACCTTTTAGAGGTAATGTAAGTATAGCATGCACAGCAATAGTTCATGAAAAAGTGGTACAGCAACTTGCTGCATTATACTACATATCCTAGTCTAAAATTTACTAATGTTTCAGTACTAACATGTATTTATGTAAATGAACTGCAGCAGGCACTTTGACCTGTTTTCTGGTTGTGCAATGTTCACAAAGTAAACAGTTCCTACAATAATGAAAATTATAAAATTATTAATTACAGAAATAAAAATAGTCTACTCTTTGAAGGGTTTGGTATGTTGATAGGTGACAATTGTATGTAAATCAATGAAAAATGCAACTGGAAAGGAAATCACTTTGCTTTCAATTTTTCTTAGTATGCCATAATTGGGTTCTTGTTCATAACTATTTTAAAATTTTCTGAAGTAGTTTCTCATGACAGGTTTTTGCATGTCAAAAATTATAAAATTTTAAATAAGCTTGTATTTTTAATTTTATTTATTTTTTTTTATTTCTGTCTTCCAAAATCCTACCTCAAAAAAAATGTATCTAAAATATCAATATTATCATTAGAAAAATACTATAATTTTTAATTCTGTTTAATCTACAAATAGGAATTGGTAATTTACTTGTATTTATTTCATTGAAAAGTGTAACATAATAATGGTACTTAACGATTATTAAAATCTGTAATCAACATAATTTAAACTTAATAAATCTTGTACTTCTAAAGACTTTTCAAAGCTAATTTTACTAGTACATGCACTTTTAGACAACATGGTATGTAATACATAAAAAAATTACACACACACAAACACATCTAAGAAATAAAAATATATAAGAGCAACTTACAAAATTTTGTCAATCAAGTCATACAAAATTGCTAACATTTTCAGAAAATAAGTATAGTATTGCTTTCAAAATAAACAAAATGCAGAAGACCATTTGAAAAACTAACAATACACAAACATATCAGACCACATTACACATACCTCTGTGTTTACACTTAATATCGCTGGAGGCAGACTAGATATGTTTACTCTGTCCCAAGTCTATACTTGAGACAGAGTTTGTAGTATGAAGCCTTTCCATTAGAATAAATGACTCTTGATATATATATGTCATGCAAGTTGTGTATATACCTGTATATACACACAACTTGCATAACTTTTCAGTGATATGTATCTGTGAATTCATGAATTATTTTTATTAATTATCAATTAATTATATTGCTAGCTGATTTTAATTGATTCTATAAATATGCCCATTAGAATAGTAAGTAGTAAGTAATCAGGAATAGTAAATAATTGGAATAGAAAGTAATATGTCATTCCATTGATATTCAGTTAGCCACAATTAAAATATAAAATGTTTACATAAAAATACAACCAATCTAATCAAATATAATAAGTCAAATTACGGTAGTGATGGACATGAAATTTCTTTTAGTCAGTATATTATTTTTTCTTTAATAAATTTTAATAGCCATTTGTCTGAATGGTTTTTCCATAAGATTCCTAGTGCGGGTTTATTTTCATGTTTTTTTAATGAAATCTTACAATTACCGTTTAATGGAATCATATTTGAATCATAAAAAAATTATTTATGTAATGGAAACCTACATTGGTTCAACAAATAAGTTAGATCTATTTTTAACCTTTTTAATACTTAAGATCCTCAACATGAAAATTATTTAATATAATTCACAAACAACACGAAATTAATCTTTGCAATCTTTAGCAATTTGAATAAGGCATCTGGTAGCCAAGGAGAAGGCACTTACATATTATAAGTTACAACAAAATTAATTAATAATGTTTTAATTCTTGGTTCCGCCTCAAAATTATTTGTAAGTTGCTATCCATAGGCTTGATCAGAATTTGCCTCATTTTTTTTTATCAAAAGTAAGAACATAATTATGAACCTAAGTGAAAATTGTTGAGAAAATATCCTGCTGACATATAATCTAACTTTAAATATTCATAGGTGAAGTCAGTTTAACCTTTTTGAGGGATGTATTATGGTTAAGTTTGCTATCCAAAATTTAAAAAATTTGCTTCCATTGTTTAGAGACTAACAAAGTTTAATTTTCTATTTATGTGGAATATAATAACAAATCTAGTATGTTCGTTTTTAAACGTGTTTTGATGTGGGTTTCACCAGTGTGATTTTCATATGAAAGTTCTAGACAAATAAAGTTGAAATTTTTCAATGAGAGATTAACTATTAAAGGATCTTTTCTGTTTCTTACCACAACAACGATTTTTTAAGAACGGTTTTCTACACTATTTTATTTCATTTTAAATTGATATTTAAATTAGATATTTAACATGTAAGAAATTTATAACAATACAATTTATAAAGTATAAAGTAAATACAATTTATAAAGTATAAATACAATCTAACCAAACTTGATAGTTTTTTTTTTTTACCTCCGGAACCACCGTTAGGTATTACATCAGAGGATAAAGGTGAATAGATGAATAATTTCGATTGAATGGCTGAAACGCTACCACTCGCGCCACGGAGGCCGGTAACCAAACTTAATCTACGCTTTCGACGCACTACAGCGTCGAAAGGTTAGCGGACTTAAAAAATTAAGTCCCAACTTACGCGAAAATTCAGATGTAGAAAAATTAGCTTGAATACCAGAATCTTAAGAGTATTCTACAAGTGATATTCCCAAATTTGTTCTTCGCATTACATAAAGTTGTCGTCAAAACCATATTTCTATTTGTAATTTGAGAGCACAATGTACGAATCTGTAGTTTCATGAATGTTATTTTCTCTAAAACTTTTACACACATATTTGATGGGATAATTTTTAATAAGATGGCCAGGACGTAAACAGTTAAAAAAACAATTGTTATTTATGAGAAATTCTTTGTGATTACTGATACTTAGTCTTAGAAATTTTTCATATTTACATGTAAGATGACTGAATTGCACACATGGCAATTCACTTGCCATAAATCACTTGATTTTATAAGATTTATTATCCTTTGTATAATATTAAATTTAGATAAATTATTGGGTGAATGAATGAGACGTAAGTGTGAAATCCGATTGAACCGTCACGTATTTCAGTAATTGTCTTCTATTCTCCAGATATTCTACTAATTTTTGAAAATTAATTAAGTGTACGTATAAGAAGCAATCTTTCCTTATCATCTGAATGTGATAAATGGGAATGAGTAGGTCATATCTATTATGGGAATGGGATTACATCTATTTTATACACTATCATCCTCATTCATCGTCTCAAGTAATACCTTACGGTGGTTCTGAACAGAAAAAAGGCTCTTACAAGACTATTTACCCAAAAAAGAAGCAGACCATATGACCAGACTGGTATACTCGTATATAACAGAATTCGAGTCTTTGTAAGGCAACCCAGAGAGAACAGAAAGTAAAACATGGCAGTATACCGGTATCAAGTTTTGTTTTCTATTCTGACTAGTAAGCCTGAATCAAAAATAAGAATTCCTAAAAGTTTTTTCATTTTATTTACGTTTATTAGTGCCTAATCTGTCAGAGTATTATTTTGGAAGGTCCATCTTAAAAATGGCCCGATAAAAGAAATTTTCAGTAAGTAAATGTAG
>JAAAKQ030515838.1:0-19330 GCA_010016005.3 Zanna intricata
GTAATTATTTATATTGTTTAGAGTTAATTGTATTTATAAATAATGAAGATATTTGTAATAGAAGCAAATAGAATCTTTTCTAGACCTCGGCTGACAGTATATATATATATATATAAGCCGGGTCGAGCGACCTAATTGGTTTATTCGTGCAAAAATATAAATTGTTTCATGTAGATTTTGTTAAGCATTGGAAATGTTTGTTTGTTTGGTTATGTTAAATAAATTATTGTGAGAAGGCTTGATATCGTGATGGTTATTTATACGAATCATGTTCTCACTATAATTAACAACCGTGATTGTATTGTTAAATAATTGTGGGGAAGTCGATATCGTATTAAACACGAATCATTCTCTCAAGTAAATCGCAAATTTCAAAATTAGTAAAAAGTTGCGAAAATGTGATATTATAAAATCACGTAGCTTTTTTTTTTTTGTTTTTTTTTTTTTTTTTTTTATAAATGAACATAATATATTCACTTTTTTGGCTTATGCTTTGCATTCTTATAGCTAAACAATTGAGTGATTTGAAAAGAAGTGGTCTGATGATGACGATGACCTTACTGGTTGATGATAACGAGACGGTGGGAGAGCTTGGCCGACAGCCTGTGGCAACACTTAACAAAATGTACTAGTAACATGTAACATATTTATTGGCAGCTATCCGCGCCACTCGCGCATCATGCAACTACTATCAATGCAATTTCAATCATCAGCGTGCGTTAATCGAGTTTTTCGTCCTCCGTGATCAATGCGTTTTTTTCGGTGGAAAATGTATTTTCAGGCGATAAAGGAAACTTTCCGTTTACAAATTGGCTTCAAGATTATTTAATGGTAAGGCGAAATAGAAATATAACAAATTTCTGTCGACAAGTGTACCTCATGTATTTCGGAATGAAAATAGGAGATCAAGACAAAACTTGGGCACCCCACTACATTTGCTACACATATGTTGAAGGACTTTGACGGTGGTCAAAGGGTGAACAAAAAGCGTTTGGATTTTAAGTTCTAGTGCTGTGGCGCGTCACGAAATCAGCCAATGATTGTTAATTTTGTTCGACTGGTGTTCACGGTTTCAATTTGAAGAATAAAATAAGTATCGTCTATGCAAATATGCCATCCTCTTTACGCTGGTTCCTCACGGTCTAGACGTACTAGTACCTATTCTACCAGAAAATTTATCTGAAATAGGTAGTTCCACAAATGATTTAAATGAAGGTAACACCGAGGAGTACGAACCACAAGATAGCGGTACACCAGAGCTTTATTCACAGATTGAATTAAACGATTTGGATCGCAATCTGATCAAAGAAAATTCAGAATTACTTGCTTCGAGGCTTAAAGGGAAGAATTTGCTAACAGGTAGCACTTCATTTTCCTTTTTTTTCTTCTTTTTTTTTCACCTCCGGAATCACCGTTAGGTTATATCTTCAGAGGATGAGATGAACGAATTATAGCGTGTGTGAAAAATGCCATGCCTGACCGTTCGAACCCAGGACCTCCGGATGAAAATCCGAGACACTACCACTCGGCTACGGTGGCCGGCAAATTCATTTTCCTGGTTCAGGTATAGAGAAAAGAGTTTTCTTCCATATTTTTTCGGAAAAAGGAGAATTAGTCTTCTGCACGATGTACATGGACTTTTGATCTGATTTAACATTTCATATGAAGTACCGATTGAAGCCTCAAAGTTGTTCTTCCTCACAATGGGAATACATATCTGAATACCCGTCGGACATTTAGTCCATTTAAAAGTGTGTTAGGACAATTGGAATTCGTTCTCGATAAAATTAAATACGACAATCATCAGTGGATGATTACGTGCAGCGATCTCAAAATAATATTGATGCCCCTAAGAAAGAAGGTTATACAAAGTTTCCTTGATTTTTGAGCGAATGGGAAAACAGAGATAGAAAAAGTCATTGAATAAGGAAAGACTGCCAAAAAGAGCATCAGAACCTGTAACTAAAATATGTGCTCAGAAAAGCTCTCATAGATCTGAATAAAGTTCTCCTTCCCCTCTGCATATCAAGTTAGGCTTCATGAAGCAATTTGTCAAAGCCTTACCAAAAGAAGGTAAATTGTTTAAATATATCTGTGACAAATTTCCATTCTTATCAACCGCCAAACTAAAAGTGAATGTCTAAGACCAGTTGAAATTAGTTCTGTAAAATCAGACTTAGCAAGACGTTATGGTATCAGTCTGCAAGATGTAAGTTCAGCCTGATGTAAGCTTCAGCAAAAGCTGAACATGTAAGATGTAAGTTTCAGCAAAATCAGCCTGTGTGAGACAATATGACACGAGTGTGTGAGGAAAGTTCTGCAAAATCAGTCTAAGCGAGACATTATGATGCAAGTCTGCAAGGAGAGATCTGCAAGATATCAGTCAGCAAGAGTATTCTGCAAGGAGGTCAGTGACGAAACAAATTTCTAGGCATGCATTTTTGACACGATTAAGGTGACATCACAATTAATTCCAGTGTGGACGAGAAATGATTCAAGAAACAAATAAGAAACAAAAATAGGCAAGTGAGACAAATAATGAAGGATGATGCAGCATAGTAAAACCAACTTCACTTATTTTAGTAATAGTGTTAATGTACATGAAACCATTTAATGAAACTTTCTTTTTTCCTAAAATATTTTACATAATTTCATGAATTAACTCCAAGATATATGTGATGTTGCTTGCTGCAGATTAGATTTACTTGTACTTGTTTCAAAAAATTGAAACAAAAAACACAGTTGGAAAGATCTATCTATAGCTTTACACAAAGTACTTATCTTATGATTTTATGTTTACACAGGAAGAGGAGAATTTCATACTTCAAAGTGATGATATAGATGAACAAATCCCTGAAGTAACAACAAAACCAACAAAAAAATCATCAACACCTCCAAGAGAGTTAATAATAAAATTCATCAATGATTTATTTCAGGTATGTTTCAAATTAAATTTAGAAATTTATTAACTCAACTATTTAGGTCTACCTGCAAAGTAAAATTTTAGTCAAAGACAGATTACTTTTTTTACAGATGTAATGTCTTTATCTTCTACCCATGTCTAATGGAATTATTGTGTTGGCACAGACACTTGACTTGGTAAAAACCAAATTTAATTGGATACTTCAAAATGTTCAAAAAAAAGTTCAATACCAGTTAATGTTTACATCTGTGTACATTAAAAATTCAAAAGATTTAAGTCTTTAATTTAAACAGATTTAACTTTTGAACAAAAAAAATCAATAATATTCAAAAAGAAGCTAGAGTAACAGATTATTAGTTAAATCATTTCTTAATTTTAAAAAAAAGTGATTAAATATTGTTGTATAAAACTAGATGAGAAGATGTAGTGTGTATATAAAATATTTGGTGTATTGTGAATAAATTTTAAAATTTCTTCTACATCAAGAGTATACCAGTTTGTTAACTTATGATTTAAATTATTCATTCCAATTTTTCTTGAGATTTTTACCTATTTATAACAATTAAATTGAAAAATGTTACTTATGGAACTGAATATCACATGCATTTTGCTGGGTGTGTTAAGCTGATTTGCAACAATGTATTCAGGCTAGTAATAAAAGAAATTAAAAAACCATTTCACTCATCACTTTCTCTAGTATGCTTGGTATGAGATTTTTATTATTGTTGGAAATATCTGACCCCCTTTCAGTAGTGACAATTGACTTGTCAGGTTACCTATAAACATTTGTTTATGGAGCCTATTATACGAAACAGAAATCAGCCAAACATCAGAATTGCAAAGTCACTATCTGTTCAGTTCTGAAAGAAGCAGTAAGATTAAAGTTAATATAAAGAGAAAAGTATTTTATATTCTTCTAATTAGTATTTTTTAAATATTTTTTTATTATTTAATGTTAAAACAGTAAATTTTCTGAGTCCAACTCATTTTTGAACTTAGCTGGTATAATCCTGCGTAAAAGTTTTTGTTAGCTGAAAAGAGTAAAGATATAAATTAGAAAGCTAAGATTCATCTGCATTTTAGTGGGTTTAATATTTCAAAACCTAAATAATTTTGAAGAAATCAACAGGAGTTCACTTCAATTTCTTTTTTTAATAATATCCCTGTTATGTAATAATCTGTTGTGGATTCTTATAGAAGCTGTGCGATTTTCAGAAACTATTTGTGGTTTTTTTCAGATCACCTAACATCATTTGGTTGTGCTAACTGACCAATATTATCAACTTAAATACGTAAAAATTAATAAAACATATTTCTTTGTTTCAGATTCCAATAACATTATTAAAGACGGTTAGTAACATGCTATCTGCGGGATTGGAAAGTTTTACTTCTAGCAGCAATCGAAATTCCAATAAAACATGATGATATTGATGAATAAAATAAATAAACGATATAAATAAATGTAAATATTATACAAAAATTGCAACACCTCAGACTTCTTTCACTGTATGCATAAAAAATTGCTTCAGTAAAAGTTCAAAATTACAACTCATCTACATAAGCAGAATCTCTTTTTAAAATTTTAATATGATTCCAATACAGCTTACTTTTCTGTGCATACTATAAATGGATGTTAGGTGTTTTTCATATTTGGTTTCTATGAAACAATTCTTTTATAAAATAAATTACATCAAACTGAAAATAAAAAATAATGACTGTTTAAATTTTTTTTCCTAAAAATTAACTAAATTTTGTAAAGTTCATAAATGTTCCTGTAATATGTTTCTTCTAAGAGTTTTAAGATGATTCCTTTTCAAAATTAAGTTATTTAACATTTCTAGAGGATTTATCATGTGTATAATGAAAAAATACTCATATTTTAAAATGAAAAAACCTTGTTTATTTTAACAACACATTCCCTTGTAAATGTTAAACGGAAAAAAGTGATTCATTATGTAATGTATTATGAAACATATCATTGTTATATTCCTTTATTGGTATTATCTAAAAATAAAAACCAAATCAACTTCTACACACTTAAGCCAAAATGGTTTTTTACACACTTTTTTTTATCTGATTATTTTATTCATCTTTAATAAAATCCAAAATCTCATTCACCAAATCAGACTCTTTACCTAGGAGAGTGGAAACTCCAAAAATTTTATTCATTTCATCTCAGAGAACTTTATATTCCAACTCCTATTACTCTTGCTAAATTGTTATAATTATACTGACTTCTCAAAAAATGTGCACAAATTTTTTTAATAGTTGCTGAAAATATCATATTTAGTTGGGAAACCTATTTTTTGTTTTGAAAAAATCAAGTAGATGAAACATCTTACAATATAATTGTCTTCTTCAATGAGAAACCTGTAAAATTTTAGATTCTAGTCATAAAATATCAATAAAACAATGAATCAATGATCATTAAAAATATTCTTCTTATTAAACTATACTTTTAACAAATATCCAAATCATGACTTAGGGCATTTACTTCATCACTATTATCACTCTGAATCATTTTATTATATTGTGTCCACTTTCCATATTTATGTTAAAATGTAACATTATATTCAATTGAAATACTGTATAAATGAAATCTTATTACATTATTTTTTTTAATAATATTGAATGAAATATAGACTTTTTGTCTGCATTTGAGTATACTATTGTGCAGGAACATTATTTCCATAATTTAATAGCTATTAATCATATTTTTACCTAATTTGACATTAAAATTATTTTAATTATACCTACTAATTAGAATATACATATCAATATACATCGAAATTTGATCAAAATTTAATAAATTAAAAAATCCATTAAGTATAAATGTATGAAAGATTTAAAAAATAAACAAATTTTAAGGAAAGTATCAGCATAAGACTATTTTCAACTTAAAAAATTGTTATGATAGCCTTTGTTAGATCCAGTTATGCAATTTTAATTGGACCAAAAAATTTTTAATAATAATTAACTGTAAAATTAGGTGGAATGTTAACAAACATTTTAATAAAAAATTGATAAATTTTACCATTTTTTAAAATTATTAATTACTAATCCACATAATTTTTACATAAAACCATGAAATTCATAAGTTATCTTGTGTGTAAATAATGGCAGGAGTTTTCACAGTAGTTGCTGTTAAACATGAGAGCAAATATTTTCAAGAATGTGGAAGAACAGCAAACTCCAGAAGTTTCCAGTGATAGTATCTTTTTTATTATTATTTTTTATATTTTTTTTTTAACTTCCAGAACTACCATTAGGTATACCTTCAGAGGATGAGATGAATGATTTGAAGCATGTGTGAAAATACCATGCCTGACCAGGATTCAAACCCGGGACCTCCAAATGAAAGGTCGAAATGCTACCATTCGTGCCATGGAGACTGACACACACTCTATATTGTATTTGATGAAGTTGCTGCAATGTTATTGGCTTATTTCTGTGTTACGTACATTGGTTTCTATTTTATTAAATTACTATGATTGTTTATACAAGTACTTTTGTTTTGGTTTTGAAAGCAATGTAGTAATCTCTTTTCTTTTTCTTCTTTACTACATTGGTTTCAAAACAACAAATATACACAAGATTACTTATGAAATACACACAAGATAACTTATGAATTTCATGGTTTTATGTAGAAATTATGTGGATTAGTAATTAAAATTATACATAGTATAAAACTATAAAAATAAATCACAAATGGCTAAATAAGAATCAGCAGTAAACAAACTAAAGTGGAGAGATTGTCACAATATTAAAATAGAAAAACTAGATACATTTTCACCCACAAACACCAAAATTGATGAACTTTATCTACAACATGTGTGAAAATGCTGTGCCTGACCGGGATTCAAACCCGGGACCTCTGGATGAAAGGCCAAGACACTACCACTCAAACAATATTTATTATTACAATATTGTTAAGATTCATTTACTTTCTGTTACTTCTTAATTAATGTAAACAACCTACTGTCATTTTCTTTTTTTTATTGAACCGACTGATATTAAATATTATTCTACTTCATCAATATATTCATTTACATTCATATTGTTCACTATCCTTTAAGACATTAATTAAACCACATTAAACTGTTCTAGCTAGATAGAATTATAAACATGTAAGCTAAATTTGCATTTAAAATAACTTCATAAAAATATAATTCAAATGTAATAAACTGATTAAAGATAATATAATATAAATTGAATAAAGAATGTGTTTCAGCAACTGGCAATTATAAGTGTAAACAGTTAACATAACCGAGGTATTGCACTGAGGCTGTGATTGTTTTCAAAGGCCAAGAATTCATATTCAAACAATATACACCAGATTAATAATAAAAAAAAACACACATTTACTGAACAATCATAAAACACTTCCACTGTTTGAAAATGTACTAAAAACATTTCCTCTCTATTTCTAGAAGGCTTAATAGCATGATATCTGTTAATGCAACCCTTTTAATGCAGTCTAGTAAAATAACTAGCAACATCACAGCAATAAAAGTATCTTCTGAATTCACATTATCACAGTTGAAAAGTGAATCATTTTTTTTATGTATTTTAATCATTTTTTACTGCAGTTTTTCATGTACAAAGATTTAATCACAAAAGAAAGTTATAATCTAAAAGGTTATTCCAAATTTTAATGCATCTTCACATTATAGGATTCCATAGGGTGAGGGACATTGTAAATTCTTGCCACAAAATAACCAAAGAAGCAATATCAAATATTTTTCATGAACCTAGAGCTTAGGAGAACAAAAGTATATTTTGAGTTAAAATACCTAGCAAATTGCAGTGCGTCATTTGAAACATTGTAGAAATGAGGATGCAGTGGATGAGGTGTCAACAATACAGGCACACCAAAAAATTTGCTTGAGTGCCTTCTGCTGTGTGAAGTGTGAGGAAGGCCACTGAAGAGCCGATTATCCCAGGAGCACTATTCTCAACTCATGGACTTTCCAACTCATTTTCAGTCCCACTAGATCAATGTTACACTACAAAAAAAAAAACTGCAATATGAACTTCAAGCTACATCAGCTGACTGTCTGAATCTGGCTATCATCTTAGCTGCTGAAACTAAAGATCAGACCAGCGCTGAAGAGCTCAAGCTATACACGTGCAAAACCATAGGTAGTCTGATATGGAAATTGTAATGGAAAAAGAAATTTTAATTGGAAAATTTGCTTTTACTAATTACAACAATCAGTTAAAACATTAAGAACAATGTTGTAATGAAATATCATATTTAGTTAATGTAGTCGTTTATCATACTGAACAAAAAAATGAACTGGATTTGGAAATGTCTTACAACAAAATTAAATTTTGAAATTCTTGTTGACATATAGAGTTACTTTAAAATGTACCATACAAGCATTAATTCTATTGAAGTAAACTATTTTGTTTAGCATTTGTTGTTTCTCCACAAATGATTCTACAAACATTCATGAAAGCAACGCCTTTTTTATACAAAGATTCAGGTTTTCCTCTTTCTACTACATTATAAAATGTTAATTTAGTCTATTTACTAGCAAAGTTACCTGCATTCATAGACAATGAATTCTATCGTTTATGAAGTAAAGATTTCTTTAGTTGAATAGAGAAACTTGATTTATTTAAAATTACTCCAGTATTAAAAATATTTTTAAAACCGAAAGCTGGTATTCATAATAAACAAAATCAAGACATTAGCTGTTAATGACATGCGACAGTTTTATTTAATTTACATTTAGCTAGATTAAAATATTTTAATTATATTGGCTTTGGTCCGACTAAAATTTTAAAAATATTAAAAGAAGATTTATTTGTTATGGCTTTAAACCTTTTAAGAAATTATTACATTCATTAAAGACGGTTTATCAAGGAGTTATTTTATGAATTTTCACTTCAAAAAATACATAATATTTATAATAATAAAAGTAAAATCTTTCCATAACTGTCATAAGGTAATAATCAGTTATGTACTTTATACGTGTAGAAGAGATGTGTAAAATAGAACTTCGGTGTTAGGTAAAATATTAATTAATAATGACACTACTAAATATGAAAAAGAAATATCCACAGATTGAGATGGAAATATATAGAAAACTGCAATGAATGTGAACTCATAAAACATGCTACATTACGATTCTCTTTTACATAAAAACGACTGCGCTCAGGACCGGCCGTAGGAGGTTGGCAAGGTAGGCATCTGCCTACGAGGGCGGAATTTATGAGTGTCAAAACTGCCTGAACTAGAGCGCAAAAAAAATATAAACACAACCCTCAAAATTATATTTCGATTACTTTAGAAAATAATATTATTTACTATTTATTAGTACAATAATATTATTATTATTGTACTATTTTTTTTTTTTTAAGTATATTTAAATTATCTCTTAAAATCATAGATACTAGTTTTTGTTTGTAAGTTTGTTGTCTTCAACTCGTTAAAAACGTAAATTTTCTTTTTCAATAAAACAATTTTCCGTAAATCTGTATTAGCATTATCATCTTAACTCAATTATATATATATATCATTTTTCTGGTTAACATAGTTCTTTTATAATTCTGCTTTTTTTTTTCTAATTTTAAGTTTTTTTGAAGCTTGGAAGCGGCATTTTTCGGGTTTGCCTAGGGCGGCAAAAACGATAGTGCCGGCTTTATCGCGCTGTATAGATTCAGGATATAACAATAAAACTCGAAATATCACAGGTTATAAGAAATTCAAATATTTTTCTATAATTGAAAAAATATGACCTTTTTAATAACATATCTATGCAACATATGAAAAATAAAGGTAAATTTCTAAAAAACAAAAATTGTATAAAATAAATAAAAACTAAATCACATTAATTTTATAAAAACCATACAAGGAACGTTTTTATTGGAGATTTTAGACAATGCTTTCTTTGTTGAACCCATTCCATAGTTTATAAAATAAAGATAGATAACAAAAAGAAAAAAAAGAAAATATTTATAGACTTTCGTAGGAAAATAGCTATTAAAACTTGAAACAAGAAATCTCTTTTAATTTGAACTTTTATGTCGTGATCAAACAATAAAAGTAAACATTTTTATTAACGTTTTATTAATTTTGTTTTATTAATAAAGATTAACATTTAAAAAAATGATCTTAAAAAAAATACCTGCAGAATACAAAAAAAAATTCGCTTTCCTTACTTATGAAAAATTTATTACCTTATGATGATTAAAATAAAAAAATAACTTATATCAGATATAAAATAATATTGAAAGGAGAAATATTAAATAATGTAAATAGATATAATTAGTAAGCAAAATAAAAAAACAAAGTAAGTAAATAAATAAGAGAAAAGTGAAAGATATATCTCACTATAAATAACATTAGTTGAATGAGAAGTAATATATTTATATTATTAAAGACATATATATTATGGATTTTTTCTGAGTAAACGTGAAACCTAGATTATAGGAACCCTAAAGAGAAGTATTATTCGAATAATGATTCTGTAAAGAATGTTGGTTTTTTTTGTAGAGACAGGATAATGAATGAAAAATGTATTAGAAGATAGAAGAATTTAATAATATCTGAAGAAATAAGTTATATACGTAAAAAAAAAAAACAAATTAACATGTTATATTCTAACAAATAAAATCTCATTTAAATTGTGTATGGAGGGAAAAAGTACGAAGGAGCACTAATATTTAAAAATGAAGAGGATGCTTAAAATAAGAGGTAAGTGAAGATTTTTATGTAAATCTGTGTATTGAAAAATATTAAACTGCCAAAAAGAAGACATTAGAAGATTAGCGATAACAGAATAAACTGAAAAGCACCATGAGCCGCAGCGTATATTTGTCTAGTAGTATGATTTAACATCTCTATATTCCATTCACATTTGTTTAGAACTGACGTAATCAAACCGTTCCAAATCAGGGTCGGGTTAATAAAACCACTTTTGTCGTAGCCGAAATAACAGATTTTCTTCTACCTGACTTTAATAGCAGTGAAACGTATAAAATATTCAATATTAAAAGATATGTCAACTTTATACTTCTAATTTAATAGCTTAGACATGCACCGTGCTAACATTTTTTAGTACGTCCAAGAACACAGTCCGCCGATAGATGATTCAATGTTTGTTTTTATTCTTTCTAAATAAAAATGGAATGAATTTTAACCTGTTAATCTGTCTTGGATATCACAGATATCGGGATATAAGATTTCCTTTTCAAATCGACCAGAACGTTAAATCTGTTGTACAAATACACAGTCAGAAGCTTAGAATATCATAATAAGGATTAAAAAAAAGATTCAAAATTGGTTTTTTCATCTTCGAAGGTTTCTTGTTCTTTTATTCTCTCTTTTATATAAAATACAAAAATGTATAGAATTATCCATAATTAATTTACTGTTATAATTTTTTCATTGTCATGGAGTAAAAACGATAGAATAATTAAACTAATAATTATTCATATTTTATAAAAAACATAAAAATAAAATTAATATGTATTACCTACAGCTCTTTGAAAAACTTTATCTGGAATAAATGTAACGTAGAAAACAGTAATTACTAAAAATAGAGGCAGTGATATTTTCAAATACATTTTAGTTTTCATTTTAATATCACCAAAGATATAAAACATAATGAAAGCAAAACCACAGTAAATATATTTTAATTAATAAAATATTTTTTCGTTTACAGTAATGATTAAAAAGAGAATAAAGTTTAAGTTTTGGCTGTGTGTGTGTGAGCTGTGTGTGTGTGTGTGTGTGCGCGCGCGCGCTTTTGTGCCATTTTAAAATTGCATGACATATTAAAAAGCGCATATTTCACATACTACAAAATGTACTTGATTAATTGTGCCTTGAATGAAACCTAAATCTGCACGTAATATTCGAGGACATCTCTGTGATCTGCCCAATAATGTTTATCGAACCCATCACAGTCATCCTAAATTTCTCTTTTAAATTTATACATAGAATCATTATAAAATAATATTATTGATTCATTTATTTAAATTTTAAGTGGGAATCTTGTCATAATTACATTCAAATCAGTAACAGTACATTTTTTAATTTATTATTATAACTGATATTATTAATCACTTGTCAGCCTCTGGATTAGTAACTTGCTCACCGAGTCTAATTCCTGCATAATAAGCACTGGTTATCTATCTATTGGGCCATGGCCTGAAAGGCCGAGATGCGAGGGAGCTGATGTGGGCGAATTATTCGTATTTAGCATGATATCGACTTCCCCACAATTATTTTAACAAAACAATCACGGTCGCCAATTATAGTGAGAACATGATTCGTATAAATAACCAACACGATATCAAGCCTTCTCACAATAATTTATTTAACACAACAAAACAAACAAACAACACTCACAACGCTTAACAAAATCTATATGAAACAAATTTAAACTTCGCGCAGACTACAAGGCAGCGCACCCTTCGTAACACGTCACACGACTGAATACACTAATGAACCAATCGCTTTATATACTGTTAGCTGTCCATCTAGATAAGACAAGAAGATTCCATTCGCTTCTATTATAAATATCTCCCTTTTGTCAACATTTTTCAAGCTTTAATTTTTCATTCGTTTATTGACTTATGTTAAGCCAGATTTTAGGATTCTTAGGTTCCCGTTTAACTTTTCTGTTCGTAGGTTTGCCACAATACCAGATAACAAAAGCAAACATGTGTGTCCCTTCTGCAGCGAAGTCTTTTTCAACAAGAACTGTCTATGATATACCCACTGCAAATTCCGATTCCACATTTTGTGGCAGAAGATTTTTGATGAAGAGTATCATATCTATCATGAAAGCAATAACTACAAATGTCATAGTAGTTTAATACAGTAAGTGGTACATAATCTTATTGGAAGTTTTCAGCTTCAAGAACCATTTCTGACAATGAATTTCTCAGTCAGATCTACATCATCTGATTGAGATAAATTTGGTGCCAGCTATCTAAATCATGATCTGAATCAAAGTTAGTCAAAAACTATAGGTCAGATAAATTGGGGATCAATGATTATTAATACCAGAATAATTTCTTCTGAATTATGACCTTTTTTAAAGCTAAACTTATCAGGCATGATTTTTTTAACAAAACTGTCAACTGGAAAAATAAATAAATCAAAATACTTTATAAAATATACATAACATTCACTGCTAAAAAATCCAGTGTGTTTTTAAGTAATCAATGATGATGAAATGCACAATCCTATGCATGATCCACAATTACATGAAATAATGATTCCATATAAAAAAATATATGTAAATTGTTTGTAATTAATTTATTTAACATTTTACACATAAAACTTACTTTAAATTACATCTGTATATGCTCCTTTATTGTCTTCCTACAGACTTTTCACAAGTTTTGAAGTCTGGACTTCTAATGACCACTGAATTTTACAACCCATACCCTTCAAAATGTTCACTTAAATGTTTCTTACTGACTGAGCATAATTAGCTGGATCTCTATCTTGCTGTAAAATGGCAGTTAATTCCATACCAATCAACTGAAGCTGAAGTATAAAATAAACTCTCAGCATAAGATATGAAATGCTGTTAATACTTTCTTCAAAAAAATATGATTGTATCAGATGAATTTTAGATAATGTTGACCATATCATTAGATATAGCATGTGATCTGTGATTTTTTCATAAAAAAGGGAATTTTTTTAAGTGAAAAATAACTTTCTAGGAGATCTATTACTCAGGTAAATAGAACACTCAAAGGAGATGAAAACTGGTATGCATGATTGAACAATGTGAAAATGCCTTACAAGAATTTTGCATCAAGTTTCCCTTAGAACCATCTCCCAGACAGAAAGCTTATTGACATGAGCATGTATAAAGTATTGAAACCCAAGAACCTTTTCATTATTTTCTAAAGTGTTGATCAGGGGTATTTAATTCTGAAGACTTTTTTCTGGTTGACTTAAGAGGAGATCATAAACAGAATACTTCAACAATATCAGAGGTATTAAACTGATTTGAAGGATATATAGATTGTTTCAAATTGAGGATCAACCAGTTCGAAAATAATTTCCCAGTTTTAGAATGTTAGTATTGATGGAGCTTTGGTAGCAAATTAATATAAGTAAATAAAATAAATATATTTTTGTGTAAATAAAAATTAGTATGTTTAAATTGATTATTTACTTTGGAGCAAAAATACATAGCAATGACAGAATTATTGATTTAATTGATTCCCTTCAAAATAACATTTTCTTAAACCTAACAAGTTCATACAGTGACTTATTTTCACTTCCTAGTACGAAGTAAAGGAAGTATTGTGATCACAAAAAATGTAAGTTTTCAGATTTCAATGGAACTATCCATTTTGACTCGTTTTGGCATGACTTCTGTATATACATAGGTACGTAAGTATCTCGCATAACTCAAAAACAAATAGTGGTAAGGCATCAAAACTTTGAATTTAGGACTGTTGTAACATCTAGTTGTGTATTTCCCCCCTTTTTATTGAAATTGACTTGACCAAAATCCAAAAATTTGGATTCTGTACTTTTTCTTAACTGCTGTAATAAGCTCTCATTGAGAGCTTTTCAACAATATATCATAAGTGATACGTATTTTCATTGATTCCAGTCTTATAGCCAATAAACTTTAATTAATGAAATATCTGTATCTTACAAGGCAAAGGCACATTGGTTCGAATTTGACTTCATTTACTTTTTTTTAACTTTTTAATTAAAAAAAAAATATTTTAATTAAATATATTGATTTATTAATAACCTGTGATTGTAAAAAAAAAATTACAAAAATAATAATTCAATAATAACAGTAAAAAAAAAAAAAAAATTGTTAATCAGAAGTTATTAGTAAAATGAAATTTTATTTACTTTTAAATATCCGTATACGTTATTTAATAAGCAAACAAGGAAGTCATATGGTGTCCAAATCAGATTTTTTCCTTGAGTGTGTAGGAAAAATTTTATCACCATAATAGCTGGAAGTCTGAAATTTCAAGCCTTATTTTTCTTGGGTCTCAATGGAAGATAATAATAAAATTGAGCTTACTGTCAGAGCAGATTATGTATTTCACTGTCTTGTAACAATTTTGACTTCCTTTCTTGAAATAGGGATAATGCAAGGGAGCCTTAGCCATCCATGTGGCTGATAACAGGGTTAATATTGACATAGGTATTAAAAAAAAATTCTCTTTTTAATCTGTGATTGTGGCAAATGTATTTATAAACTAATTAAATCAATGACCGTTTACTTAAAACAATCTGTAACAGCTGCAGTAGGAATGGAAACAAAACTGTGTAATATATCATGGCACTCCTTTGAGAACGTTGCCGCATCCCAGGTCCCCAAAGTGATCACTTTGGGAACCACTGTACTAACTGATAGATGTAACAAATTAAGAAACTACACAATAAAGTTGAGTGAATGCTTTAAATGATATACTGGAAGATCAGTAACACATTTAAAGATACTTTTATATATTAAAAAAATACAAGAACATTACTTTCAACACAACAATCTTTGTAATTCACACCACAGAAATTTAACACACGCTCAAAGATATTAAATAAAATAAGCTAATTCTACACAGTATACAAAAATTATGAATTCACACATATATGTAATGAATACTCTAAAGTTGATAAAAAAAAAACATATTTAATATACAAATATAACACTGATCTAATATACTTTTTAATGTTATTAAAAACATTTTTTAAACACTGCAATTGGAGTTAATTAATTACAGTACTGTATGGAATATTTTGAAAGTGTTTTGTTATTTTATGAAAAGATTAACCTCATTTCATTACAATCAAATATATCCAAATTATGTATTTATAATTAGATTTTTGTAATAATAAAACAAGCGCCAATAGTCAAAATGAAAAGTAAGTTTGGACCAATTGATGATTCAGTTATAACATGTTATTACCATAGGTTTAAAACAGTTCCCTTATCTACAGTTTGACTGGTTTAAAGAAAGAATTTTTCATAATGAACAAATTTTAAATGATATTCCATTCAGATTATTTTTGAAAATTCTTCACTTTTCACAAATAAATGATAATGAGGCAAATTTAAAACATCATCATATTTTGATAGACTTCATAACGTAAGATTGAATACTTAAGTCTTTAAGAAACTTTTTGGCAATTCCAGTTATTAATTGATGAAATCAAGACTGGTTTCAAAAGAAGGTCTGCATTTAAACAATTATGTCATTAAAGCTATCAAAAAGAATATAAGGTTTCTGTTATGACTTATGCCATTTCAAAGTACGTAATTTCTTTTGAATTTTATATAAGGAAATCCTTAGATGGTGCAACATCAACAAACTAGGGTGAAAGCTTGGTGAACCACCTTTTACTTTTTATGAGGTTTAAATTACTATTTTTCTTGATAATTAATTTAAGTATAAGTATTTATTTAATTGAAGTAAATACTTACTTTTTTAGTATAATTAAATTTAGTTAAAGTATTTTCTGATACAAATAAATTTACCTGTGATTAATACATGATTTATTATAAATATGATTTACATGTAGAACAATTAGATAAAATTAACAAATTGATAAAATTTCATTCACACTACTAAAAACCTTCTGAAATAAAGAAAGTAGATTTTGTACAGCAGGGAGACATATCTATGACAAAATAGTCAGATACAGAAAAGAAGCCAGTACATCTATTTACTCAGATGGTTCTCTTGTGGTTATAAAAAGAAAAAATTCTTTTGAAGAAAAAGTAAATGTCCAAACTTTTGAATTTCTACAAGTCTCTACTATGTACAATATGTTCATGAGCAGTGTCTACACTGTACAATGAGCAATTATGATACCAGTTGAAAATCAAAAAGTGATTGTTGAAAATTTTATATTACATGTTTGATGTTTATGTTGTGAATAATCATATAAATAAAAATAGAGAGAAAAAACAAAATATGTTATTTTATGATGAATTTTCATCAAGTAACTGCTTCATTAATCAATTATTAATAATTATGTCAGTTACAAACAAGATATGAAGAATTTTATAGTATTAATATTATTGCTCTCGGCTACCAACTCAGTTGATGGGCTCCTTCAGTTTTAGGAAAAGAGAATTCCATTTGAGTTTTTTGAAAGACACAGAAGATAAATTTGATTATATAAGACAGCATGTACCTATCAAAGATATGAAGACTAGAACTGTGATAACTCTGGAATGAGTCAACTCCTTCATCCTGATTATCAAAAGGGATCGTGGAGCAGAATCACAAATTAAAGTATTTTCTCATACTCATAAAGTTATCTGTATTTGATTCTGACCAATACATATGTTTTAGTAATATATGTACTCAAATTTTGATCAGATACAGAAAAAGTAACTGATAATAAGTGAAATTACATGAGGATATAATTTCACCTATTTATTTTCCAAGGCAAGACAAAAGCTTTTTGAGTAATCTAAATTCCTATTATTTTCTGCTGACATATTCAAAATGAAGAAAGTATATGGTAATTAGGAGCAGTACATGTTAAGAGCACAATAATAGATCATGTAGTCAATGAGTTATTCTTCAGAAAAATGATGAAATCTTTTTTAAAAACTTAAGTTTTAAATTAATTAATAATTTAGTTTTTAACGTATTTTAAAAAGATTCTTATTTAATTTATAGGAAAGATCATCAAATTTACTCTAAAAGTAAATAAAGATATTTCTACTTTTCAAATGACATAAACATGACTTGTAATCATGAAATTATCAGATGTTGATGTAATAATAATAATAATTACAACAAAAAATTGTTGAAAATTCTGTTTGTAAACAACTTCTTGAAATAATGTTTCAATGTAAAAAATTGCCATATTTATAATTGTGAATTAGTTTGTAATCCTAGATTTTGTCTACAATAATAAATGTGCAAGAAAACATCTAAAACAATATTTTCAGAAAGAAAGGCATGAAATTTCCTTTCAAAATTAGATAAAAGACTATTAAACAAAAGGTAAAAGGTATCCTGATAAAAAAGAAAAGTATAGGAACCAATTTTTCTCATAAGACTTTCTCAAAATTTTAATTTCAACCTTCCAAGAACCAAGTTGATATTAAAAAAATTATTCAGGCAGAAAGTTGTAAATTATATTAACTTTAGATTTTTTTCTTACAACTTTTTACAGACAAAAAAAAGGAAAAATGGCAAGAAATTGTTTGGAAGATATGTCAGTCTCCAGACATTATTTTGAAATGTTACATAGCTTATCATTCTGTGATTCTTAAGTTAAAGAATTAAAGAACAAACAGATAAGATTAAAAAAAGATAGAAGCTTTCTGATGTGATTACAAAATAAAAACCCTTTGTATCTGTTAGAAAATACTACATATAGCAAATACCTCAATTTTACTGATACAGCTTTCTGTAATTATTTGTTTCCTGAAATGTTATCTATGAATATTGTTAGGAAAGTTTCCATTTATTCTCCCTTCATTAAATCTTTCAATTTCTTAACAGAAAGAAACCTCAAATTTAGCATAGTTATTTTTTGGAAGATAAATACATAAAGTATTAGTTTACTAACTACATGTTTTGAAATTTTTCAAAAAATGAATAAAACAGTAACAGGAAACAGCAATTTTTTGAAACAATGACAATTTTTTAAAACAATTTTTGCAGTTTATTATTGAATTTCTTAGAAAATACTAATTTATAATTAACAATAATTATTTCAAAAACATAATGTAATTTCATTGGATAAAATTTTTAATTAAACATTTTTATTAAATGTGAAAGATAATTGTTTAATTTATAAGAAAAAATTACCAGGTGAGATGAAGTGATGCTTTGCTAGTGGCCAAGTCATTTCTTACCCATAATTCAAGAATTAAAATTACAGTATAACAAAGAGATAAAAAATTTTTTTTAAAAACTGGTAAATGAAAAACCTGAATTTTAAACAGTACAATGAATTATGAAATTCTCAAACTCAATTTCCCACAAAACATAAAAAATTACTTTTATAAAATCACTTTTAGTATGATTTAACATAACATTAAGAGTAATATTACTGTCTGACTATCGAAGTGTAAGAGTTTACCTTATAACCTTCCAAAAAATATTTAATTGATTCTAAAGTTGTATTCCATAACTTTCATGTATCTTCTAAAATTATTGTGACTGAAGCTAAAAATCTTAAATTAATCATTTATGAAAACATAACTTTTCCCTTTAAACCACCATTAAAAGGATGAAGCAGTAGTAAGGATGAATTTCATAATTTCCATTTATAATGCAATAAAATTATCAAATAGAAGCTAGAATTCAGTAATTATTTATTAGCCCACCGGGTTGGTCTAGTGGTTAATGTGACATCACAAATCAGCTGATTTCGAAGTTGAGAGTTCTAAGGTTCAAATCCTAGTAAAGGTAGTTATTTTTATACGG
>JAAAKQ030515871.1:0-19326 GCA_010016005.3 Zanna intricata
GCTTCCTCAAGCTTTGAACTACAACTGACGTGTTGTTCATTGTTGCAGCGTCATCTATCCCGCAGTGGTACCAACCTATGCAATATTTATGAAATGTCCCTCGTATATATATATATATATATATATATATATATATAAGATTTAAAAATATTGCAACGGAGGCTACAACCCAAATTAAAGAAATGGTCAATCTTCAGTAGAAAATGATCAACATGTCTCAGACCTATGGAAACTACAACATGAAACGCAGTACATTACACATGTTAAGTCTAAATTATTTTAGTTATTAACATGTGATTTCCCAGGTTTGCAAAGTCTTTCCTCTAAATTTAGCTAGCTGTAATTTCTGGTTACTCTCAAAGCTGAAAGTAGTCTTGAAGTGTTACAATGTTAAAAATTCTACAACATTTTAAAAAAGTTTGGACATAGTTGAATGTCATACAAAATAAGATTTCCAGAAATGCTTTAATAATTGAAAAAGTGTTTGGCTAAATAAATTTGATCATAAGGAATATACTTTTTAGAAGATAAAACTAGAATAAAATGGAAAAGATATTTTTATTTAAATGTCCTGAATTTGGATATTTCTTCACCATCTTCATTTTTATGAAATGGAAATCATTTATTTTTCCATAAATTGTAATCTCATATTTAAAAAAAAAAAACAATATTGTGGTTTTCTGGTTTAAGTATAGATATTGTATATTTTAGGAGAAAGTGTACTGCATATAGCAATAGTAAATGAAGATCCTTCAATGGTTAAATTTTTATTAGATAGTGGTGCTGATTACCATGAACGTTGTTTTGGAGCTTTTATGTGTCCTGAAGATCAGAAAGCTTCACGTTCTGATTCATTTGATCATGAATGGGTTAATGTGTTTCCAATTACAAATTATGAAGGGTATGTATTGCAATATTTAATTTAATTTTTTTTTTTATTTTAAACCTAACATTAATTATTAGTTTAAATTCAGATTTTAATTCTGAATCATTTTTTTCTGATTTTTTTCATCAAAATATTATTTAACAACAAAAAGTTTGTTTTAGGACATACATGACACTTAAAGTTAGAATTTTGACTAAAAATAAATTTATGAATATAGAATTTTTTATTTTAATTGCTTATACTGTAAGATGTAGCCAGTGTTTTCTGTTTAAATGATTTTTTGTAATGTAATTAATGAAAATTATTCAAGCACTGTTTTAATAAATTTTTATCATTAAGAAGTAGACTAATTCATTCAATGATGGAGAACCACACATGGAACTATCATTGTATTGTTTGTGTACAGAAGAGCGTTTTATGAATCTATGTGTATCATAATTTTAAACTGAAAATTGTTTGTTTATATTGTTAATTACAAAAAAATGCATATTAATTAGAGAATTATAAAGCTTTTGTACCATTAACAGGACAAGAGACTTTCAAAATCAACTTACATCAATGAATTTTATTAAATTTTACCAGAAATCAGTTGTTTTGTTACTTGCTTGTCACTCCAAAAATTTAAACTAATTTTAAAGAGATCTGTTTGTTTTTTTCACTATAATTCTTTGTAATGATTTTTTAATAATAGTTTTTCCCATTGAATCTCTAATCAAATTTTACTTAAAAAGCAGATTTCTCAAGAACAATTTTCTGCATTTAAAAATGTTTTTAAGATTTGATTTATATTCAAGGTGAAAGATAAAATTTCAAACATAATTTTAAATAGTTTTTTTTTCATTTTTGTTATGTTCTTATCTATGGTGGTTGTCAATAAATGTTTACAATGAAGAACTGATCAATAAATTATACTTTTAAATTTAAAATAAAATATATATAACAGACAACATAAAATTATCACATAATGACTTAAAAAAATCTTATATAAAAATAGAATTTAACCCATTTTATAAATATTTTGATAAAATATATAAAGCCAACAATCTCTCTCTTTATCTGTTTAGCCTCCAGAACTACTATAAGGTATTACTTCAGAGGATGAATGAGGATGATTCATATGAATGTGAATGAAGTGTAGTCTTGTACAATCTCAGGTCGACCACTCCTGAGAAGTGCGGTTAATTGAAACCCAACCACCAAAGAACACCGGTATCCATGATCTAGTATTCAAATCCGTATAAAAATGTTGGTCTCTGTGGCCAAGTGATAGCGTCTCAGATTTTCATCCAGAAGTCCCGGGTTCGAATCCCAGTCAGACATGGCATTCTTTACACATGCTACAATTCATTCATCTCATCCCTCTGAAGATATACTTAATTATAGTACCGGAGGTTAAAAAAAAAAAAAAAGCTGACAATCTAAACATAACAAACACCACTAACAATAAAATAATAAATTTTATAAACAATAACAATCATACTAAAATAGCAAACTCAAAAAATATAAATATCAAAGATATTTAAACATATCTTAGACCCCAGAAATACAAATATCTTACATATTAATGTTTTTGGCGTTTAAAGTTTGACAAGGAATCTATAGTTTGAAATTTGAAGACTGACATTTAGAATAAATAGGTATTACCACCCATTCTTTTTCTATTAGAGCCAAAGAGCATATTAACAACATAAAGAAAGGCTGCTTGAATAAATCAAATTATACAAAATACATATCACAAAATAAACCCAACTACAATTCTGATAATTTTATTAAAATATAAGATATTTCTACCGACTTTTATAAAACCAGTATCCTGAAAAAAAATTCAGAATGTATTATTATAACAATAAATTAATCAGTGAACAAATCAGATTCAAGGGTGATATTTTATTCAAGCAAATAATTATCAAGATTCCTAAACTTCTCCCTTGAACTTCTCCCACTAATATTCATAGTAACTGCAACCTTCTTACATAAACATGACTAAATTTATACTATAACGACCAGTTGTTATGATTTTAATATTTTATAAATTTACATTCTATATAATTTAATTTTAATGATTTCAAATTAAAGAATAACTTTTCCTGAGGGTGGTTAAATGACCAAAAGTGCTGTAAAAGAGAACATGGATGAGTTTTTGGTAAGGTTGAATTTCATTTTATTTATAAATAAATAAATAACTTGATCCACCAAGTAAATAATAAAATTAAATTAGGTAGGATGATACTTGCCTTATATTATTATATAAAAACAAGACAAATTTTTCACTTCTTCAGTTGAACCAGTTTTTTAATTATTCATGTAAAATTACATATTATAAAATACACAACATTAATAAAACAAAATATCTTCATAAATATAATAAAATAAAATGTGTTTAAACTGTGGATAAACTTTAAATTTAAATCAAAATGGATTAAAATTAATTTTTATTTTAATTTTAAATGTAAAAACAAAATTAAAATTAAAATTTAAAAATTCCATATAAATAAAAATATGTTGTCAAATAATAAAAATATTATTTAAAAGTTAAAATAATAAATATGTTAAAAAAAGAATGAATATGTGTTTGGTTTGTCTAGCTAATGTTATATTACTATGTAAGATTTTAAATAGATTTACAATATTACTAAAAATGAACTAAAAATTAACAATATTTGATAAAGTGCTGCTATCTTGCAGCCTTTATAATCATGTCATCCTCATACTTTGTTGGTTGATGAAGCTGAATCCACTTTCTTTGCAATTTTTTCTGTTATGTATTGTTTCATTAAACTGTTATATTTTTTAAAATGCATGATGACCAGCATATTAGTTTTGTCCAGTACAGTTTAAAACAATAACAGTTATTATTACTTAATTTCTTTTTCAAATAGTAAATAAATTTTTTATTAAAATTAGTCTTTTGGTTTAAATTGTTATGTTTGATTGCATGAATTTTATTACTAACGGTATTACATAAAACTTTGTTATCATTCATATATACTTTATTAATATTTATTTCAGAATTCACCAAGATTTTTTTAATAATATTATCCTTATCTCTATCTCCTAGATTAAATTTTAAACCATTGGCTACATTATAAATATTTTAAACTGCTCTTCATTATTAAGGAAAATTGTTAAATTTATCAAATCTATATAATTATCTGTAAATGAACCCAAATTCACATGTACATTCTTTAACTGTAAATCTTCATAGTCATCATTCTTTACTAAATCTCCATGTATTTTATAATAACCTAAACATTTATTATTATTACAGATATAATTTTGTTTATAGTTATCATTATCATTATATTTTGTTTTCATCAATTTACTAATTTTTATATAATAATAAATAATCTTATATACCAACTGCGCCATGCTTAAAAAGCTTAACTTAGAAAGTATTTGGTTATAAGTTTTTAAAAATGTTTTATTACACAGTGTAGCTCAGTTTGTTTTGATTTTTTTTTACAAAAATTAAAATTTTATATTAGTTTTAATTCATTTTGATGAATTTATGTTAAATTTAGAATACTAATATTATACCTCAAAAAAATATTTAATGTTTTCACACTTTCAGGAATCAGTATATTTTTTATAATTCTTCAAGAAAAGAAAATTTGTAAAAAAAAAAAATGAAATTGAGACAAATAATAATTTTAAGCTTAGAATCATTTGCATTATACTTCATTCATTCCAACTTCACATTTGTCAAAATCATTTTCACTTCAATCATCACATTATTAAATGGTGAGATTTAAACTTCACTATCACACTTCAACTTGAGTTTAAATGTTGCTAAGAATAAACTGTATAAGTTAATAGAAGTTACAGTTAAAGATTATCATGTAAATTGATTAGTATTAAACAGATATTTTTGTTTATTTACTAGATATAATTTATTTCTTTATTGATTATATTAACTAGAGGCTAACACTGAATTACAGTTTCCTGTAGTTATTTATAGTTTCCTCAGTTACTTTTTTGGGAGAAAAATGAATTTTATCACGAAAAATATACCTGACTGGAATTCAAACCCAGAATCTTCAGGATGAAAGGCAGAGATTCTACTACTCTGCTACAGAGGTCAACATAGTGGCGACCTCTTATAAGAAATCATACAAACACAACATTATATCTAAAATTAGATCTGTAGTTTCATCAGCGGCAGCACCTGATATGTACCACATTGTTCTAATTATAGAAAGCATTTAGAAGATTAAACATAGCTTCATTTAGTTACATTTTATACATATTCATATCCTCTTTTTGATCATGATATTTCCTGAGTTTACTCTTTTATTATATGTAGAGCTGCTAGATTTTTACAAATAAAATTTATCGCCCTATGATGAACTTAATAATTTCATACTTTTTCAGTATTTGAGATGTAGATACTACTTGAACATCCTAAAATCCAAAGTGATGTTTTTGTTTTTACCACAAACAATTATAGATAATAAAATTTTCTTTAGATTTAAGGTGGCTTCATTTTTACAGTTATAATATTTATTATCACAGAACAATTATTTAAAGGAATAAAATAAGTTTTCCCAATTACCTTAAAAAACAAAGCAGAAAAACATTATCATTGATTGATACACTTTTATATCTTACTGAGCTTATTAGAAATCACAAAAAAATTACTTTCACAAGCTGCTACTGAATCAACCCAGTTATATTTAAACATGCATTTAACGATCAATTAAAAATAATGTTTCTTCTAAATATAATTATCATACTCTATGTAGTACATGTAAATTATCTCTATGCGCATTCTAAAATTAAATGATTACTGATATGTCACTAATGCTGTATTTTTTAACAGGTATGTATATTGGGGTGAATACCCTTTAACATTTGCTGCATGTCTTGGTCAAGAAGAATGCTACAGATTAATGTTAGCTAGAGGTGCCAACCCAGACAATCAAGATACTAATGGCAATACTGTTTTACATATGTTGGTCATTTATGAAAAATTAGTGAGTAAAACTCAAATATTTTACATTAATTATGAAATAAATGTAATCCTTGGATAGTTATATTTAGTACTATGTAGTAACAATGCTAAATAAAAGTTACACATACATGTATTCTTGAAATTAATATAATTTTTTTTTTTATATAAGATTCATATAATTTATTTGTTTGGTCATGTTAGTATAAATAAATTTAAAAAAAGTAGCCAGTCATGGGACTGGACAACAGAAGTGAAAGCCTAAAACAATGAGTACTGATCATTGGTTAATAATTATATTTAATTCGATTGCTGATTCTAGTGTATGTGATTATTAATTTAAAAGAACTTAATAGACTACTTAAGAAATCTATTTATAATATAGTGTAATGGTTTTAAATAAATAATTTGATAATAAAAATTAAATTGGTATTTCTTTATTAAATAAATGTTAATATTTTGCTATATTATTTTTACACTAAATTTAAACATTTATTTTAAAATTAATTTTATATAAACAACTTAACAAACACTTCAATACGTACAGGTATACACAACCATATCTAGAAAGCAACATGCTCTAGATAACTACAATAGTCTTTCTATACTGTATTAATGTATACGTATATGCATACTGGTATACAGAAAGAGAGAAAAAGAGCAGGAGAAAGAAAGAGAAATGGAATCAAAGTCTTTCTTTACTGTATATTGATGTAAACGTATATGTGCATACGTGTAAGTATACAGAAAGAGAGAGAGAAAGAGAAGTGTATTGGGAATCACCGATGGACCAACAATATTTTTCTCCCACCTCTTGATGGATGTATATCCACATACATGTACTACGTATATTATACACATATGTATAAATTCCCGCTCCATGTCTTTCTCTCCTATATATATATATATATATGCTTAGTGTCTCGTGATGATTGATTACAAGTCAGCTATTTTTTCTCCATGCAAAAGTCTGTCACAAAAGTGTCCGGCATATCGCACCAAAAAAAGTTTTCACTTCAATAAATTAGCTGTACAGAGTGTATTCAAGTCATTATAAGTGTATCTGATCAGAGTACAAGAAAAATTTTGCTGATTAAGCAAAAAGCTTTCTTTAGAGTTCCACCCACATAAAATGATAGATGGTTGTATAGGAACTTGATGAATTGAATGGACCAAATGAAGCGCATTTTACCAGAATATCCTTTAATTTGAACTCTGTTCTACTTTTGTATGATGAAGTACAATTCCATTTAAAAGCTATATTAAAAGTCAGAATTTTTTGAAACTGGATAGGAAAATAATCCTCAAATGCTCTATGAACAAATAATCTTCCCACATCTCTGTGTTACTGTTTATTACTTTATTATACTTTAGAATAATAGATATGGAGTTTTTTTTAGAAAGAAAGTCAAACAGTAACAGTGAGTTACAACAGTTTTTGCTTATTATGAAGAGATATTATGCAACTTTCTAGAGCCAAACGTCTAGAGTCAAAAGTCAATATTGTTCGAAATCTGGATCTGGTTCCAGTAGGGTGATATCACTGTTCACAAGAATCCTTAAAAATCCTAAGGAAGATGATAACAACCTTTCTCATCTCTAAGAATACATCTGATGGTAGCACATGGATCTTATACTAGCACATTCACTGATTTTACCACTTGTTATTTATTTTTCCGAGGTCACTGGAGAGTCAAACTCTTTGAAAATAAGTGACCAACAACCAATGAACTAAAAGCTGCTACGTAACTACATCTACAGCAACACCATTATTAATTACTAGCCAGAAGTGGGGTTTAGATACATAAAGAACATAAGCATAAACAATTAAACAAATAAATGTAAGTTTAAAAAAAAATCATAAACATTGTTCTTCCAATTTTTAAAATAAAGTTCAAAATAACATCTATGATAATTTTTCCTTTAATTTTAAAAAATGGATAATAATTATGCCAGATCTTGTAAATAGTTAAAACTACAGTTTTGCAGTGCCATTTTATACCTTAATAAAAATGTCACGTCATTTTTTTAACAATCATAATGCTTAGTATTTTTTAAACATTCATAACTATATTATATATAATTAACTCTTTCTTTACAGAAGTGTTAAGAGTTACATTTTACCATATATGGACTGTATTACTAGTATTTCATCTATTACTATTATGTGATTGTTAATAAATAGATATATTGCATCCAGCAGCTGAATATATTATTTTATTTAATTAAAATATTTTATTAATTACTGATTTTAGTTTATTGTCCCTGGTGAACAGTTTTGTAAAGATCTTTACATCTTCAGATAGTGTTATTTATCAAAAATAATTAAAAAACAGATGTAAAACATTAAATTATAGAGATATGTGTTTACTATCTCCATTACTGAAATTTCAAAAAATTATTGAATGATTGTAATTTTTATTTCATTGGTTGAGATAGTAAGAATCCTATATTTATATTTTTAAATTTTAGTTTTTTTTTATTAATTACATTAAAAAAAATCTGTTCTGAAGAAGTGAAAAGGTACTTGAGGGGCAAATATACTTTTTGCTAAGTTACTTGATGGAGCAAAAAAACGGTAAGTAATAAAATTGTTCTTTTTTAATAAATGAAGATGCATATGTACTGACATCAGGTTGACGTCACAGGTTGATGCCGGCCTCCGTGGCCGAGTGGTAGCGTCTCGGCCTTTCAACCGGAGGTCCCAGGTTCGAATCCCGGCTCAGGCATGGCATTTTTCACACACGCTACGATTCATTCATCTCATCCCTCTGAAGATATACTTAACTGTGGTTCCAGAGGTTAAACAAAAAAAAAAAAAAAAAAAAAAAAGGTTGATGTCTCACAATACAAATTCTCCTTTATTGAGCATATGCTCATTTTTGACCAATAATAATAATAATGAACTGATTTAATCAATCAGTGCTACCGTCAACAGTATACAATGCCCTAGTAGCAGTATTGAATTGTTTTGGGCCAACAGTAAGGGATATTTGGCATTTTTCCTTGCCCTTTAATTTCTAGGATCCCACTCCCTTAAAATTTTTATTCCTTATAATTTGTTTTATTCTTTTTAATGAATTTTTTTACTTATTTTTATAATTTTTGTTACATAAATAAATAACTATATATGATTCTCATGTAATATCTGTTCACAGTCAACATTTGATATGGCCTATGAATTAGGTGCAAATGTATCTATAAGAAACATACAAAATTTAACACCATTAACTCTAGCTGCTAAACTTGCTAGAATTGAAATGTTCTTTCATATATTAAATATTGAACGTGAAATTTACTGGCAAATTGGTAAGCAGCCTTATTTCTTATGCTTAGAATTATAATAAATTTAGTTGATATGCATACAATAACACAATTTTTACATCCAATTTTTTTTTTATATAAAAAAAAAACTGCAGGTAATGTACAATATTGATGTATATCACCACAGGATGATATAGAATATGTAGTACATTACCAGAATACTGTACAATATTGTGTAATATCCAGTTATTATGTGTTAACTAAGGTAATGTTCAATATTGTGAGTAATATCATTTAATGACAAATTTATTATAAAAGCAGTATAATGAAATAATTTTGTCTGTGTAACTTTTAAAATATAACTGAAACCTTTTTATTCACTACATTTGCAACCTAAAAGTGCTACTTATAGATCAGATCAAAATATTAATTTACACAGTGGTTGCACAATGACAACCGGTTTAATGAAGCAGTTATGAGATTGTCACTGTGTTGTACAAACCATTGCTAGCTGTTTTATAACTGTTAAACTCTAATAAAAAATTTTTATCAATGTAATTTTATCAAAACAGCACATACTGTACAGAATGCATGGCATTTAGCCCACTTGCTTGTGTATGCACATGTTGGAGTGAGCTTATACTCAGTATAACAGGGCATTGCTCAATCATGTTGGAGTGAGCTTGTATACAGTATTTCATTTGTACAAGGCTCTTTGAAGTTATAAGACTACTCATAAATAGTTCCTAAAATCAAGGTGGAAATTATAAAACTTCAACATTAACACTTTCTCAAAGTAGTTTTATATTATCACTTCAGTTCTAACTTTCAGATGTTTTGAAATAAGAGATTTCCAGACATGAAATTATAACAGGATAATGGTTTTTTTTTTAAGATTTTGATCATTTCTTTTTTCGTTGTTCTTGCAGTCATATTCAACAGCTGGAATTGTTATTCCTTACCTGATACTGTCAGTTATTATTTTTTATTGCTGAGCTTTTTTTGAGTTAGACAGATATGCATTTGGAATGGTATAAAAATATGTTGGATTTTAATTGTACCTTCATATCATGCGATTATGTATTTTATAATATTTACGTGTGTTATAATTTATTTTAAACATATTTATATGCCATTGTTGAACTCCATAACATTGTTTTTGTAAATTTAACTGACATAGAATATATGCAGTCAACTGTAATGTTCTAAAGAAAATAATTTTTTTTTTTAATATTAGTTATGTTATGGACTAAAAAATTATACTTTTTTTGTAGTCAGTTCTAAACTAAAAGCAATTACCAATATTTACTCACAAAAATTCATCGATTATCAGAATTACATAAAAAATAAGAAAAAATCAATACATTTGATGAAGAGTAAAGCTTTAATATAGATAAAATTGGCAATCTCCTGTTTTCTACCAGTCATTTATAAAAGCAGAAGTTTTGAATGTGATAAAGAAATATTTCTCTTATAATTTAAAATTGGTCTGTTTGAATTCTTTTGCTAATATTTTTAAATTATACAAAAAATAAAAAAATTAATTAACACAAAATGATACTATTTTTAGAAATAGAGGATTATTGTTTTCTGTCTTTCTTCTTTTTTTTTTTTTAGGAAGTATAACATGTGCAGCTTATCCTCTTGGTTTAATTGATACAATTGACATTGAAACTGGCAATATAAGTAAAGACTCAGTTCTTAATCTGGTTGTATTTGGGGTAAGTATTCTAATAAAATTACTATGATAGATTTTTGTCACCTTTCATCTTAATAAAAATAATCCTTTGATCAAAATTTTTTTTAATATTAATGAGATTATTCCCTATATGTTTATTTATTCATTTATTTTAACAGAAGTTTACATTTTTCCTTCTGTTTATCCATCTGGAATATATATATTGGCTTGTATTTTAATATGTTTTAATGATTTTAATGTATGATTTTAAATATTTTCACAGGATAAAGATGAGCATTTAGAACTGATGGATGGGGTATTAGTTGATTTACTTCATGCAAAATGGAACGCTTTTGTAAAATTCAGGTATAGTATTAGTATTTTACACAAAAAGTTTGATTTAGTATTTGTAGTAACTACAGCCTTTAATAGTATTATTGAATGTTACCATGCAAAGCTTAAATATCATATAAGAAGCATATTTAACAAGATATTACGTATAAGATAAGTGTGTTTCTTTATTTTGTTACAACAGTCACTATTAACAGCATAATTACTACTCAGCGGTTTGTTCTGTTATCATAGGCTGATCCTTACTGAGACAATGACATGAATTATTATTATTTATGTTTATGTTTATTATTATTATTTATGTTTCATAAATTAAAAGTTAAATTGAAAGTTATTAGTATATCAAGCCTTAAGTTTTATAGTACTGGACATTTTTATAAAAAAAACCTAACAGGTTTTTTAATGAGTTATAATCTAACTAGTTATAAAATAGTATATGTATAATATATTTATATATACTATAATAGTTCTAACATATAGTATAACAGATTTAATTTCTACTTCCTTGTACAAAGTAAAGGAAGTATTGTAATAGAGAAAAATTTCAGATTTCAAAAGTAATATCCCTTTTGACCATCCCTGAATCCATAGTTTTGGATTCAGGGATCTAAAACTATGGATCTAGTTTTGGCATGACATCTTTACATACATACATATGTATCTTGCAAAACTCAAAAATGATTACCTGTAAGATGTTGAAATTTTGTATTTGGTGTTGTAACATCTAGTTGTGCACCTCCCCTTTTGATTGCAATGAACTGGGCAAAAAATGTATATACAGGAGGGTTTTCAATTTTAAAACATTTGGATTTTTTACTTTCTCTTAACTGCAGTAATTAGCCCTCGTTGAGCGTTTTTCAACAATATACCATAAACGGTAATTGTTTTCATTGATTCCAGAATTATAGCCATATCAAATTTTAATTAATGAAATATTTGGATCATACAAAAGGAAGGCAAATCTGTTCGGATTTGCCTTCCTTATACATTCCTATACATATAATGTTTTTAACTTTTTTTAAAAATATATTTAAATTAAAAATAAAAAAGTTAAAAAATATATCTGTATGAAGTCGGATTTGAACCAATGTGTGCATTGTTATGGATCTAACATTCTCATTTACACCACATATTTGCTTGAACAATGTGAAACAAAATTAATATATGAAATAATATAAAACACTGATACCAACACCACAAGAAAATGTGATGCAATATGGTGTCCGCCACAATGCAATTGTGTAACTATCCACTATATTAGAGGACTGGAGAATTGTATCTCACTTTCAAATGAAGTAAGTTTAAATGAAGTGCAGCAAAATGTGTATATATAATTTAATAGGCATACAAAGAAATTATGTGGTGTCCACATCAGATTATTTTTACCTGATCATTTTTAACTGTGTGACACTATTCTCTCTATATCTTAATTTTGTTGTGCTAATTTTTTTTAACTTAACTACATCCTTAGTTAACAAATTCATACATTCCAATTGTTGTTTTCGTCTACAGTTTATATCCTTTTTAAAAATTAAGTAAGCCAAAATGTTTTAGTATATGGCCTAGTTTGTCTCTATAGGATTCCACCAGAAAGTTTCCTCCCTTCCTATTGGTATTAAAACCTCTTTATTTTTACTTTATCAGTCTACTTCATTTTTAACATTATGAACCTCTGCCATTTTCCTTTTTGCTTTACCTATTGTCCATCTTTTATATCGGAACAGAACAAAACACAAGAGTGTCAGGGAATATGTTATCATCCTATTAATCACAGAGCCTGAACATCAGTCCCTTGCTACTGAATCTTTTCAATTTTTGAACGGATGTTTAATTTTTAATGACAGTTTTATATATTTGTTTTTTATTTTAAGATGGATGGAGGAAGGGACTGTATTCCAGTTCTTTGTAGATCAGGTTTTGAATGTTATTTTAACTTGGCTATTTCTTGGGAGATTAGCTAGATATTTGCATTTTTCTTCTAATACAATTACCCTTCAGTCCATTCTCTGAAGCCCATTTGATGCTAGTGCCTTTCAGTCTAGTAGGAATGTACCTGAAGGGCCCTAATTTTTGAATGGTGCAATGTACTCCCTTCATGGAGGGAGTCTTCTATATGTTATATGTGGGTCAATAATTGTAAGATGAAGGAAGGGAAGGAAGGTAAATCTAAGTTTAGAATTTTTTATATCAATATAATTATATTACACACACAAGTATTCTTTTCTTTTTTAATTCTTACATCTGTATTTAATACAAGCAGATCTCTTTTCTAAATGAAGACTATACCATCTATCAGTTTCTTCTGTTCTCTATCTTTTCCAATTCCTTGGTAATTTTACTACCTATATAACAAAATTCTACAACTATTGGTATAATAAGTTCCACTATTTTAATATTTGATTCCTCACTGTGCTCCTTTCTAACACATTTCATTGTTATTATTTATTTTTTAATTAGATTTTTCTCCTAGTAATAAATCTATGTTTTTCAGTATTTCTTCTATTAATTTACTAATACCAACAAAAACCCATTAATCTTAACCATTTATCTGATCATTAATTTAACCAAAGCTGTCAGTTAATCTTAACCATTTTCTATTAATGCACAACCATTTCAAATATCACTATTTAATTCAATACCATTTTTTATTTAGTTTAAATACCACTTTTGTTATTAATAAGTTGTATATTAATTTATATATTTAATGTTAAATTTAAATTATATAAACTGATTTCAAAGGAATTCTTATATATTATTTAAATTATTATTTTATATTAGCTATAAATTACTTAGTTAAATAAAATGCAGAATAAATAGATCCTCACACAATATTGCATTGAAAAGGATAAACACAATCAGTTCTAGCATGCTATTTGATTTTATAAAGCAAGGAAATAAAGTAATTTAATTCTCTTATCCCTAAAATCAGCATAAGTAAATTTTTAATTTGTCTTAGCAAATTTCATATCAAATATTGTAAAACATTCCCATAAATTTCAATTTAAAATTTTGATTTGTTATTAATTATTAATTCTTTTTTTAAATTACAGTACACTCTATCTAAACACACACTGTAATCTGTATTTTTGTCTTATGCTCAAGTTAATGTCTAAGTTTTAATAAATAAATAATTTTTAAAATTACATCAATTTTTAAACGGCTGAGAAAATTTATTACAAACCAATTCTTTTTCTTTCAGATTATAACAGTATGTTATTTTCTAAGTAACTTGATAAATGGGATATTAGCATATTTATAAAATACTTACATAAACAAAGAATATTTTTAAAATAAATTACAAATACTTTAAATCAAATCAGTTAGTGATATTATTTTCCTCCTAAATGGATATATAATACATTGTTTCTGATAGAAAGGTTGTTTCACATTTTCCATTCTTATTATGATACATGAAAAGCATCGAGGTACAAAGGACCTAATTAGTCTGCTTCCTCTGAGAGTAATGAAATTCATAGTCTCTTTTTTACTTGGCATGCTATGCAGCTGCACATTATATGAGCCTGGAATGGGATGTTATTCTTTTTACTCCTTTTTAAGATTGTATTTATTCTGTGACATGTTGGTACATCCTTTAAAGTATTGGTTACATATCTATTATGTAAATGACAGCTAAGACACATACTGTATCAGCATTTAGAGTATCTCTAAATGCTTGTTCTTCGGCTAATAAATGCTTTGGTTACTTCATGTAATAATATTTTAATGAAATTACACTCTTTAACATTTATAAATTTTAATAAATTGTCAATTTTTCATTTAATAATTTATGTATGATTCTTGTTTCAGATTCTATCGTCAATTTCTGATGTTCTTTTTATACTTTTTGGTATCATTAATTTGTTTTACGTTACGCCCTGGACCAATTGAAAAAAATTTAATCGAATTACATAATACAACTGTTACAGCTGCAGCAACTGCAACTAGTACAGGCAGTACAATGATTACAACTCAAAATCAGTCCACAAATGAAAGTACAACAATACCAACAATAATCACAGTTGCAAATTCATCAGCAATATTAATACAATCAGATAAATATGTTGATATTTTTTATAATAATAAAAGTACTAATGAAACAAATTCTTTATATTATTTGGATGATAATAATAATCCAGATAAACAATTAAATAACATGGAATTAACAACAGTAATTGTTCATAATAAGAGTGAAGAAAATTTTAATAATGATAACTCATCTAAGTTAAAGAATATTATAGATGTAAATAAAAAAGAAATGGATTCATTAGAATTATCTGTTATTCAAGAAAGAGTACAAAATATAAATGATAAAATTAGTAACAACAAAGCTGTAAAAAATAGTAGTATACTGTACAATTTTATTTATAATAAAACAAAATATATTAATAATAATAACTCTGCCTTCGATTTAAGAAATGGAGGTAATATAAGACCTGAAAAAAACTTATTAATAACTAACTATAATTTTAATGAAACATTCAGAATAAATTATAGTCCAAGTTATAATTTTACAAATGTTTTAAAAAATTCTAATAATTCATTGAGAATAAAACGATCTGCAAGTCAACTACTGTCTTCTGAAACTGATGAAAACAATAAAAATATATTTCATTATAACCATAATCGGAACAACAATCATAATTTTACAACTACAACCACCACGACATCATTTAATTATATTAAAAGTGTGGTACTTAGTCCTTTACCAACTATTAGAAGCGAAGTAAGTTTTTTATTCTTTATTTGTTTATTTATTCTTATCATTGGAAATTATAATAAATATTTTATACATCTCAATGATCTTGGGCAAGTAGTAAACTATTCCAGCCTACCCTGAAGAGTTCCTTTCTCATCATTCACTCCTTTTTCTTAAAACTTAATTGTCTCCCCATAATTTGCAGGTCCAGCTTCAACTCTAATGCTGGCCTCCATGGTGTAAGTGGTAGCATCTCAGCCTTTCATCTGGAGGTCCCGGCTTCGAATCTCGGTCAGGTATTCTCACACACGCTACACATCATTCATCTTTATCCTCTAATGTAAAACCTAACAGTTGTTATGGGATTAAAAAAAAAGCCCCAACTCTAATAGGTTTTCCATACTAAGTATACCAGGTAAATAGACAAAAAATGTGTGAGAAATTAAAAATATGATTATAATTCAAACTCAGAAAATTTATGTAACTAAATAATTAGAACTTTATTATAAAATTCACAAACTTAAGTTATTTTTCAATAACAAACTCAAAGTTTCAAAATTATTCATCTGCTTGCTCAATTGTCAACATTAACCTCAACATGTGTCATTATTTATTTATTGGTTACTAAGTAACTAACTCATTCAAATTTAAACCATTTAAAATACAAATAATACTACTTCTAACACCAGGACCTGTAAGATATATGATAAGGGGACAAGTCTGTAGACCAGTTCAAGAATTCTGTTTTTACCATAATGCCCGCACAATAAGCCTAATATATAAAATGCCTATTGCATTAAGCCAGTGGTGAAGATTAAGACAGACCTTTCCTACCGACAATGACCAATAACTGATATGTATTGCAAACACACAAGGCGGAAAATGTGAGGTTTATGCTATTTTTATATGCAGCTTGATAAATAATCATCCATTAAAAATTCTGAGATTTTTTGTTAAACGAGATTGGGTATATTAGATGTAATTTTAATAAACTAATTAACAGCCCTTATTTTTTTATGTCTCTACATAAAACATACTCATATAAATAAATGATGTGTCTTACAACTTCAGAAATTATATTCTAAGAACAAAAATATTATAAAACAAAAATAAATATATTTCTAAATCAAATTTTTTCTCAGATCACAATTTCTAAAATATAAATTATTTAATGATTAACATAGCCATCATTTTGAAATTTAAAAATGTAAAATTTCCATATTGATTTAGACTGCAGAAAATGTAATTTAAGCCTATACACCTCAATCCATATTTTAGATTTGAATTTATATTTTTAAAATCTGGTTGGAACAATGGTAATTAATATATAATTAATCCAAAATATACACTACATAGAAGAAGGTCTCCACATGATAAAGATCCTTATGATCAAAAAATAAGTCAAAAATAAATATTCCTGAACAAATTTGATTGTATTTATCAAAAGAGAAAATGTCTTTGAATTCAACATTCCATCTCAGAAAGTGTTATGAGTCTATTCCAAAATGTTAATGGTCATTTGTAAGTCAGCAAAACTTACACTACCATTCTGACTTACTACCAGAACTGAATGAAACATATATATAACTCATTGTTTCTCACAGAAATGGATACAATAATTAGTTGTTTTACACTACCTCTTGCTGTTTTCTTATACCTCTCTCTTTATCTGTTTAGCCTCAGAACTACCGTAAGGTATTACTTCAGAGGATGAATGAGGATGATGTGAATGAAATGTAGTCTTGTACAATCTCAGGTCAACCACTTATACCTGTAACTCATACCTGTTTTCTTATACCTGTAACTCATCTAAAGCACCCTTAGTATAGAGTTACACAGACTTCCTTTATATCTTAGAGTATTACGTACAATGTATTCATTATACAGTCAGTCCTTGAAGTGGAATGTGAAGTTATTGTTTACAGGACTGAATATCAAATATCAACTATGTTTCAGAGGGCTTGATGTGCACTGATACACAGTTATTTATAATAGAGAACTGATAAACCCCTTTACTTTAGTAAGCCTGGTGGGGAGGCTTATTATTCCTGTGATTGACTTGTGTATTGCACACACTATCACACAGACTGATCTATATTGTAAATTTATAAAATTTATTGTTGTAAATCTCTAGTAAATTGTTAATTCCCAACCTGCCAGTTTTGTTTTTAAAAAAATTATTAATTTTTCAATTTACCTCTTAATTATTTAATCACTCTTTTTAATATTGCATAAATCAGAACCCAATTGTGATTTAATTCTTTGATAATTGTATAATTGATTAAATTTTATTTTTATTTTTAATTGTAAAATAAAACAATATATTCTTTCTTCATTTGTAAAATATTATTTGCTAATTTGTTTCAGGTACATTCTTTTATCAAAGAAGGATGGTGGGATGATATTGCTGGTGACTGCATATTATTACAAATACATGATTATAAAGATGCAATGCGACTTTTAGCAGAAGTTGTATTATTAATTGGGGCATTTCTTTATCTTTTAGCTGCATTAAGAGAAGCACGATTCCTCGGATTAAATATGATGATTCAAAATCTTGTAATATTTTTTTATATATTTCCATAATTATTTTATGATAGTTATATGAATGCTTTCATTTATATTTTGAAACTTTATGTTAACCTTATATTAGGTAAATATGAGACCAAAATAATGTTGTAATAAATTTAATTGTAGATTTTATACCAAAATTCAAGAACCACTTCTTTACATTTTGTATAATTTTAATTTTTTTTTATTTATTTAAAAATGTATTACTTATTACAAAATGAATTTAGTCATACTGTATAAATATTACATAAAATTTATAGGTGCATTAAAAGATATAAATACATATACCCTAGTATGGCTATTAAAGCAATTTTGGTTATTTCTGTACATGAATGCAGAGAACTCCATCACATTATAGGGAGTTTTTGTTTAGGCAGTTAGTTATAAAACATTAAGGAATTGCCTATTATGATGTGCAGCTTGTTACTGTTTTTTGAATGAAGGAAATGTTAAGATAACAAAGATCTGTAAGCAAATTAGTGAAGTTGATAGTGAAAATGAAGGGAAAAAATGAGGAAGATGAATTTAATGTACTAAATCCTACATGATGAAACACATACAATGATGATCTAGAGCAGCTTATAAACAAAAAATTTCATGAGAACAGACTGTTACAATTTTTTCACTTTCTTACAACTTTAAAAAATTTCAATAATTGTTCTGGAGGACACTGTGATACACTTTTAAATATCAGAATTTATGCTCATATCAGAATCTATATTGCTCTTTGCAGACACAACATCACCAAGGTCACCTGCACAAATGAACCCACCCCGGCAATGCCAAGCCTGATATTCCTACCGACGCTCTAGCAAAGCAACGCAAACTTAAAAGGCAGTCACTGCCCGGCCAGAGCTATGCCACAATGCAAACTCAGTATTAAGAAAATAACCGTGGCTCGTTGCCAAAATTGCCTATGTCCAGCCACATAA
>JAAAKQ030515882.1:0-19326 GCA_010016005.3 Zanna intricata
TTACTAGGATTTGAACCTTAGAACTCTCGACTTCAAAATCAGTTGATTTGCGATGTCGCGTTAACCACTAGACCAACCCGGTGGGTTATATGACACAACCTGTCATATGGCAAACAAAACCACAAAACAACTGCAATGATTTCACTTGGAAATCTTTGAACATTTGCCTTACAGTCTGAATCTTCCACTGAGTAATTTTTACCTTTTCGTCCATTTAAAGCAGGCTTGCATCATAAAAATTTGAAGGTGATGAAGGCTTGCAAAACTGAGTAATTAATTGGTTTTAATCACAGGTTGGTGAATTCTTCAGTAACAGAATAATGAAGCTGGTAAGCCAATATCAAAAATGTATTGCAGTGAATGGCGAATATGTAGAAAAATACAAGGGATAATCCAAAAGTAAAGTCACAAGACACTTGGAGCCCTAGGGAAATTAGTTTTTACAAAGTTTGCACTCCTGCACTGTAAGTGGGCTCCTGAGTGAAAGTATGAGTGGTGAAACAGGTCAGTAGCTTGACTGACATCGTCGCAGTCACGTTTCTAAATGGACGCTACCATTCCTAATCCCGCCATGTGCAAAATGAGAGGCTTAATCAGCTATCTTTTTATTGTTAAAAAACAGATACCTGCAGATGTTCATCATGAAGTTGCTGCTGCTTACAGTAGCGTCATGTCACATGAAAAAGTGGCAAAGTGGTGTAGAAGTTTTAAAGATGGCTGAAAAATGTTCATGACAAAAAACGGAGTGGGAGATCTTCAATAGAGATGGATGAGTTTGTTCAAAAAGTTGATTCAGAATAACCGCCATTTGACGGTGGATGAACTCCATGAAATGTATTCGGAAGTCTGCTGTACTGTGCTGTTAGAAACAATCACAGATCGTTTAAAATTTTGGAAGCTGTGTGCCCGTTGGGTACTGAAAATGCTAATCGACGAACACAAAGCAAACCAAAGCAAGACATCAATCATAAATGCAAAAGACATCAATGCACTGGTGGCATACTGGTTCCCCTGCTGCAAAAAAGTTCAAAACACAGCAATGTGAAAAAAGTCATGGCAACGGTGTTTTGGGACCGCAAAGGAATATTGCTTAGCGATTTTTTGCCAAGAGGAGAATCAATTAATGCTGATCGATACTGTGAGATACTTCAGAGACTTCGTCGAGCCATTCAAATTAAAACAAGGGTGCGGCTAACGACAGATTTGTCTTTTGCATGATAATGCTTGACCTCACACAGTGAGAAAAACAGTTGACCTTTTGACATCTTTTGGATGGGATGTTTTAAACCATCCCCATCCCATAGTCCTGACCTTGTACCTTCTGATTTCTTCCTTTTCACTTGTCTAAAGGAGCATCTCAATGGAAAATGATTTTTGTCCGATTTGGAGGTTAAAGACGCGATCTATGAATGGTTGAGGGAGTTGGCAGCAGACAACATCAACAAGGGTATAGAAAAATTGATTCCACAGCTCACTAAATGTAAAGAACTGAATGGTGACTACGTTGAAAAATAGTTATGTACCCATATAACATTTCATGTAAGTTTCATAAATAAATTCACTTTTTCTGATTTTTAATATTTATTGTGACCTTACTTTCCGAATATCCCTCGTAGTATATATATGTAAGTTTATTTTGTTATAATTTTTTCTATTTTGCTTATTTTAATTTTTATATCAGAATGGCCCTTACTTAAAAAAACATGCCTCATATTTAAACTATAATTACTAATTATCAGATAAGAAACATGTAAATCTTTAAAATCCCAACTAAATTTTTTATATAATTTACAGACTGTCTTCAAGCAACTAGTTCTGTAACCATTTCATTTAATAGTTTGCAATCGCTCAACTTTTATTTATACCAAAATTAAAATTTTTGGTAATAAATGTACAATTACTTTTTTTACCATCAAATTTTCTATTACACTTCCTTAATTCCTTGACGATTATAATTATAGGCTTTCCACTTTTTAGCTTAACTAGAATATTATTTAAGGTACAAAAGGAAGAAAAAAGAAAAAACATTATTTTTTTATATAATATATGTAATGAAACTATTTATTTTTATTCATTTACTTAATATTTAAATAATAATAAAAATAATAACATATTACAGTCATAGGATATAATCTTGAAAGAATAGGAAAAATGTCTTGCTCACAAACTCTCATACTTTCCATGCATTTAAAAACAAAAAATTTAACAAATAATTAAAATAGTAATAATAATAATAATCACTCCTTTTGTTATTAAATTATTTATAAATTAATAACTTATTAGAATACTGAATAACTTTAAATGTGATAAATAATTTGCTTAATTATATCATATGTAATTATTTCTAGTAGATATCTAACATAAATATAAAGGAAGATATAAAATAATAAATTGTAAAATAACTTGTACAAATTAAGCCAATAACTATCAGTAAAATAAACAATAATCAGTTTTTAGTAGTAAAATATACTTCATATAAAATATACTATAAAAACTGTCTTTAGAGATAATTCTTATTGAATTGAGAAAATAGAAACTGAAAAAATTTAAGCACCAAATAATCACTTTATATTATTTATTATATATATTTTTTTTAAATTATCACCTAAATACTAAATCTATAATTAAAGTAATCAGTCAAAATATAAAATAAAGAAATTAATAAATGTATAAATATTTGTTTAAAATCATATTTTCTTATACTGAAACAGATAAAAATATTTTGTATAAAATTAAAGATAAAAATATATTTTTTAAGAAAACAACTTCAGTTGTTTCCTTTTTTTCATGGATACAGTTTTAATTGATAATAAAGCAAACTGAAGTAATTGCATTTAATATTTTGTCATACAGTGGATTCAGTTATAGAAGTCCTAATAAGAGAAACAAATCTTTCTTTATATTTTTGTGTGAATTTGTCTCCACCTAATTATTTCTATTATTATTTTTTTTTTCCTTTTTTATATTTCATAGATAAAGTTAATGTGTCTGTGTTTTTTTTTCAAACTTATGTATATTTATAATGTGAACATGAAATCTTTTTGTACCACTCATGAAAGAAATTAAGTTAATTTATGAACCATTAAATCTGAATGGTAATGCACTGTCGGTTCCAAACGAGAATGCGAGTTTCAGTTGTAGAAAGACCAATGGGCATTTAATGTCCCTGGTGTGGTTTCTATAGCAACGGTACTGTTTCTAGTTCCAACAAAAACTTTGTGTTTGCAGTAGCAAGTATCTTGTTATTTCAGCTTCCATATTATTATAAGTATTATTACTTTGTTCATTCGTTAGGAAGTGTTCTAACAGTTGAGATATCTTTACTCTGGCAGTTATTTTGTTCATTTAGTCATATATTCTGTATAGTGTTGTTTAAAAATGTTATTTTTTTCTTTAATAGTAAATTTTATTGTATATTTTTATTAATGTTGGAATAAATATATAGTTAATAGCTACAAAAATACATTTTTTCATAACTAGCAATTCTTTTAAGTATTGTTTTTTTAAAAAAATGAATCCCAAACAAAAACAAGGACAAACAGTACATAATGAAGCCTGAGAAATAATTCATAGAGTTATAAATAAGTGCGATCAGGAGTATAACGAGGATAAAATTGAGTATCCCATTAAGAAAAGGAACCAGAGAGCACCAACATATACTGGAGTTCATGAACAGATTATGTCTAAGATACAGACAAAATTTAAAAATAGGAAAATGTGTTCTTACAACTCCAGGAAAAAGAGACCAAAAGGAACATCTGTCGATTAATTCAATAGAAACGTAATTTGTAATTTAATAGTGGATTTCTACATAAACAAAAATGTTCTTACAACACAAAAATTGTTGTCAGCTGTTCGTGAAGTAATTAATTTTTCTTGGAGTATGCATATACTCAGAAGAATTTTAAAAAAAATGGATTTCAAATGGAAAAGGTGTCAAAATATGAAAAGATTTTGATAGAAAGATGTTGTGAACTGGCATGCTCAGTATCTCCATTCCATTAAATGTTAGAAAACTCGGAAGAACTATTTTCTACATTGATGAAATCTGGGTGAACAATATTACATTTGGAAAATGCCTGAAAAGTAATGAAGTTATGGACATAACTGCAATTCATAGTTCTGCAGGCAGACTAATTGTTGTTCAAGCTGGCATAAAAAGTGGCTTCATAACCAGAGCAGAACTCATTTTTCAGGAAGGAAAAGCATCTGGAGATGATCAGGCCAGATGAGTACTGAACATTTTGAGAAGTGTCTGCAAGAAAAATTAATCTAACCTGCCAAACAATTGTCATTGTTCTAGACAACATGCTTTATCATATCATCAAACTAAACAAGGACCCACAAAAAATGAAATGAAATGAACTGGTTGGCCAGCGACAATGTTCTATTTAATGAAGACTTGAAGGAGTTTGAATTATTGTCATTAATTGATCATCACAAAAAAAAGATCTATCGTCTAGAAGGTCACACAGCTCTCTGGCTTCCACTGTATATCTGTGAATTAAATCCAGTAGAATTTATTTCGGGTAAAATAGAAAGATTTAATAAGAAATGAAAATGTTGGTGAAATCTGAGTACACCTGCTCTGATAACTAAAAAATGTGTAGTATTTTCATCCATTTCAAGAAGACTGGGGAATTTTCTGTAAAAGGTAGAGAATGTGGAAAGAGAGTATTGGAAAAATGATGGACTAATTGAAAACTCAATGGAAAATTTTATTATACAAATTAATTATGAAGATAGTGACACCACAGAAGAGGATGATAGTGACATCAATGATGTTAGCAGAAGTTTTAGCCATAGAACACAAAAAAATATTTTTTTTTAATGTTTTTCCCTTCTCCATCCTCTCTTTTACCTTTATTTAAAAAATAAAAAACTTTTTTTTGCAAAAAAAAAATATTACAAATAAATTAATATAAAAATGATTATGAAAAAGTTATAAAAAGAAAAAATATTTTAAGATAAAAAAAACCTAAGAATGCAGTTTTATCACACAGTTGTATGTATGTGTGTTTGTGAGTGTGCATACGCAAGCGAGAGTGTATATGTATGTGTGTGTGTGTGTGTGTGTGTGTGTGTGTGTGTGTGTTTTTATAGCGAAAGGGGAAAGGAGGATAATTAATGAACAGATCTAAGGTAGGGTCAGTTAGGAATGTTTTTAGAAAAGTATTAACAATAATTATTGTAACATCAACTGAGCACTAATCGTTAAAGGTATATTCCACATCCTCACAATCGCTTCTGCTGTCATGACAGTAGTTAATGTTTGGGTTTGGGCAGATTGAAAATCCTTTTTCTATAGGTGTGTTGACATAATTCACATTTTGACAGATTATAAAACATACACCAAGCCCATATGTAATATTATTATTATTGATCACTTTTAAAGAATATATATATATATATGTAAGTATTCTAAATATATATACATTTGATCTTTCAGATATGCAGTAAAGAAAAAAAAATTGCATTTCATTGTCATATAATGAAAAATATATTTAAAAATTGTTAACTGAAAGATTTATTTCATATTTAGAAATATCTTTGTGCTAAGAAATGTTAAAACTAAGTAAATAATTGATGATTAATACTTACAGATTTCACTGTACACTTACATTAGAAAATATCTTAGAATAAGAATAGTTCATTTCTTTTCCAAAGTAACCCTCTACAATGTAATGAAATGAATAAATAGAATGAAACAAAGATTATTAATTTCTAAATATTATTTCCATACCCTTAGAATATTGGCCCGTAAATGTAATGAGATTAGATAAACTAAAAAAGAAATTAGTCATGATTAATATACAAAACATTTAGCAACAACTGTTTCTATACAAGAAAATATGATATAAACAATCTGAAATTTTTTAATTAAACTGATATCTTTTTTATTCACATGGTCATCTATAATTGCAGTTCAGTTTTAAATAAATGGGTTGATTTATTAATTTACCTAGTAACTAAATTATCTCATAGTTTTCAAAAGACCATTTTTATATATACAAGAAGTCCAAAACATTTGATAGTAACACTTTTCTAGATGTATGTAAATAAGAATTCACGTTTTTTAAAAAAAAAACTAAAATATACATGACATGAGTATGTGGCTAGTAGTAAAAAAAAAAAAAAAAAAAAAAATTAGTAATTAATTTCATGTGCCTTAATCCCTCATTCTTTATACTGATCTTTTAAAATTTATTTTTACATAATTTTACATAAATTTGGGAAAGATTTCTGATTATGGAAAACAAATACTGTTTGTGAGATAATAGTATTTATTTAGCGTTAATGTGTTATATTAGAAAAATTAAATACAATATAAACAGTATAACTGCAATATAAAATCTGAAACTTGTAGTTGTTAGTTAAACATACTTAAAAGTATTTTAATAAAATACTTAGATGTACTATTAAACATAATAGTATTTTAATTACAATAAATGATTTTCCCATTTCGTGGTTAAAATATTATAACTCAGCTGAAGTGCAAGTAATCGCATATCTATCTGGTATACTTAGCTTTCCATGTGTTCATTATTAAATGCCTTGGTGCAATCGGATGTTTCATATATTGTAAACGCTTAACTCCTTCATAAGCAAATATATATATATTTTTGTTTTTACAATAAAGCATGTCATTTTGCTAAATTTTAAAAGAATTATTGTTTGCACTTTTTTTAAGTACATAATAAATAGATTATTTTTTTAAATTCATAATCTTTTCATTAAAAAGTATAAAATTAAAAGTCTGAATTACAGTCATGTTATTCCGCTGAAATAATAACTGCAAAAAACATAACTAATTATAAACTATAGAAATTAATAAAAAAAAGACAGAATAATAAAAAAATATTTATCAAATAACCAACAAAGATTACATAAACAAAGCTAGTGTAACTAGTCAACTGTATTATTAGATCTAACAAAATGTAACAGCTTAATGAATAACTCTCTTAATGCTTCTCTTAAAGCTACAGACATTCTATGAAATTAATTAGAATGCTTTGGTTTATTCTGATAGGACAAAAAGAAAAAGAAATAATCAAAGCCTGGGAAAGATTAATTACATAACTTCTTAATTTTTTTTTTTCATATTTAACTTGCATGTCTGAAAATCAGGCAATTTTACTTTTATAAAAAATTGCTGTATTTTACTACTGTTTTCATAATCTAAACATCTATTTACTCCTGGAAAATAAAACTTTAAAAAAAATTAAGTTTTTCTCTTTTGAAAAGATCTGTATTTTTATCCAATTTTTGACAGAGTACCATTATGAAAATATTGCTATACGAGGTGTGGCTAGAAAATAACTGGACTGATTTTTTATAAGACAAACAGTGTGAGCCTCAAAGTTAAACACCACATTGTCGAGTCGCCTGACATCCCCCTTCCAGCCAGTGTGATGACTGCAGCCTGTTCAGTCAGGCCACAGCCTTTGCTTGTGTCAGATCATGTATCTGCCGCTTGTCAGAAAAATGGTGGGGTTTTAACAGAGCAATGTATTAACATGAAATTTTTAGTGAAACTCGGCAAGTCCGCAAACTGGTTTTTGAGTGGCATAAACGGTTCAAAGAAGGACGAGAAGAAATCTAAAATGATCCATGGTCGGGAGATCCTTCCACTTTTGAAAATGGATGAAAACATTGAAAAAATAGCCAATCTCATCCGTCCTGAAGGTCTAACAGTGATAATATTATCTTGAGGTTCTAACTACTCTCCATGAGAGTTGTTAGGTTAGGTAGAATTAATTGTTAAGTTGTTTTTGGCTAAGCAAGGGATCCTGTGCTGGAAAATCCACCCTACTCACCACATCTAGCCCCATGTGCCTTTTTTATGTTTCCGAAAGTGAAGGAAGCACTGAAAGGAACTAGGTTTGAGACAGTTGAAGCTGTGAAAGAAAAAGCGATGGAGACAATGAACATGATTTCAGAAAATGACCTGAAACATTGTTTTCAACAATGGAAAACTTGAATGGAGTGGTGTAGGGATCATGGGGGAAGTATATTGAAAGGGATAATGTGAAAGTTGTTAAGGAAAAGATAAAAAAATTTTACAATAAAATCCCATTATTTTCTAGCTACATCTTATATAGCAACTTGGAAAAAAAATACAAAAATGAAATAAAATTTTGATATTTTTATTGAAAACATAACATAAAAAGGGGAACAGGAACATTATATACAAAAATGAAATAAAATGTTGATATTGTTATTGAAAACATAACGTAAAAAGGGGACCAGGAACATTATAAACATGCATGTATATCAGTAATTATTGATTCATTGAGCATGCTGTAAAACTATGAAGAGTACTATTAAAATCTCACTCTAGTAAAGATAGATTATGTTCTGTTTGTTATTCTAATGATTAGTAATACATAAAACCAAATTTGAAGCATTGTGTTATTATGATGTTCTTGGTTAGATTCAAATGAATTATAAAATATTTTATACATAGCATGTTGATTGTAGCTGAAGCTCCTATAATGTTTTTTATGGTTCACATAAATGAAAAAATTTATGAAACATTAATTTTATTTTAAATAAATATAAAAGATATAAAATATTTAATTTTTGTTAAATCAGGTTTTTTTTCTATATAGTTTCATTATGCTCATTTTTTTGTGAGCATCATCTACATAAAATGAGAGACTATGGTAATTTTGAACTGGACAGCACAATTTTTCATAATTTGAATATATATTCTGTTATACAAATAGGTATGTGGTATGCTCATTTACATGTGTGCCACAATCATGGAAATATCTTTCTTGACTTATCAGTCAAGGACCTACTTTCTAAGTTGTAAACTATATCCTCAGAAGCTGAGTATCTATTTTTTTAATTCTAAGTAAAACCTATATATTCGGTGCCATTAATTCAATTAAATTTATAAAATAAAAAATAAGATACCTTTAAAAAATAGCAAAGTTTTTAACTAAAAGTGTATTACAAACATTTTGATAGCCACTGCTGTCATATTTTACCCCATTACAGCTTACACCATATGTTTTAATTTACATTATAACAGCAAGCACCTTTTTTGTTTATTTATTTTTTTAACAAAAAACTTAACCCATCAAAAACTTACTGTTGACCATACTACAAAATCCTAATTTAAGAATAATAAATAATATATATATATTCATATTTAATATACAAGACTTTTGTATGAACACACATATATATATATATATGCACACATACAAACAAACAGACACATACATACACTAACATGTTCATTTTCACTTTAAGTCACATCAACATCAACATATACACAAACGCATATATTCATCAGTCTCGCACATACAAAACAGCAAGCAAATAATCACTTATTACATACAAAAATAAAAAGTTTTTACATTTACAGTGAAAGCTTAAATTCTATTTTTTTTTTTTGTTTTTTTTTTTTTTATTAATAATAACCCACAAATATGCAATACTCATATTTTTCTTAAAAAAAGGAAGGATCTTTACATCTGACTAAGTGTACATTTATAAAATTCATAATCCATAGCCAGTACATTTATACCCAGATCCAAAGCCCTATAATCGAACATATAATTAAAATTGCACAATAATATAATCATATGAATTATAATTATTTAAACTACAGTGAATAATATACAGTTATCTACTACTTGCATACTGAAACTAAATTTAAAGAACAAAATCATCTCTAAACTTTATATATATTTTTATAACAGATATTAATAAATTATTAATTTATTTTGGTTAAAATAATTAAACAATTAAGCTTTTCTTTTTAAATGATTGTATTAAAATTAACACGTTAACTGCTGGTATCTATGTTTTAATTTTTCCCCAGTATACCTCTTTACTTTTAACACGTTTCAAATCTCTTTTTAATCCTCAAACTGGCAAATGTAGGTTTTTGTGATGTATTGCAGAAGTGAATTTCATATAAAAGTTTGTATACAATCATTTTGATCACATTTATGTCCATAGATCACATTTTATAGAAGTACAAAGTATTTGGTTTATTTCTATTTAAATATTAATTTAAGTAAAGATAAAAACTAACAACATAACTTTATAAAGTAGGTAAAGTTTGTTAATAATACCTAAGTGTGGTTTTAGTGATGAATCCACTATCTTCAGAAATAATTTCAAAATAAACATTAAAATATACTTTTTAAAATTGTATAACTCCAGTTAAATATAAAAATTATATGAGAAAATTTTTTTTACAGAATTGTTAATTTATAGAAACATTCATCAAATAATCATCAAAGGACTGCGACATAAAAAAATATTTAACAATTCAGTGAACAAACTTTTTTTCCAAAAGAGTTCTGGCTATTAATATTATATAATTAATATTAATAATTGTGGATAAAAATTAAGATCTTTATGTACTATTTTTTTGTTAATTGTTAAAAATATTTTGTCAGTAATAAAAGTACAGTTACCAGTTCAATGATTAATTTATGTAGAGATCAAAATATAATGAAATTTGTTTTTATAAAAGAAAAAACTCATTTTATCCTTTGTTCAATTATGAACATGCAGTCTGAGATATTTTGCTTATATAGTGCTAAGTTAGTCACCTTGCAATAACATCATGCAGTTTTTTGTACGTTTATTTAACACTACATGTATATTTTTTAAATTTATATTGCTGATAAAAATGATTGAAGTAATTTGAACATATCTTACATTCTGAACTCATCTAAAAATAAATATTATTTTATTTAACTAATGAGAATATAATTTATAGTTCTGGATGATAGTTATAAAATTAGATATATTTTTACATAGCATTTAATAAATAAACATAAGGCTTTTTGTATTTTTCATTCCTGCATTATACTGCATGTGTAAAACAAAAATATTTTCTATCTTCTTTTTACATGATAATAATTGTTAGTTACAACGAGACCATATTGCACTGCATTGGCTACATACATATTGATAATACAAGCTATTGCAGATATATATAAACATACTTGGTGGAGCCATTAGGTCAACGTGTTAATATGAATTTAAAAAAAAAATATAAATATTAATTTAGTAATTTGAGTTTAATGTATATTTAATTCATTATTCACTTATGCTTACATAATAACTATAGTAAAAAGGAATTTAATAATTAGGTATCTTAATAATAATTTATGGATTGTAAAATTTAGTTCTTATCCAAAAATAAAATATTATCAATCCTTAGCTAAATTAAGAAAATTATTGATTATAAAAGGAAAAAACATTGAAACACAGTATCATAGTAGGAGGTTTTTATCTGATAAATGAAATATCTCTGTAGTTCTGTACATATATAAAACTATTACCAAAATGATAATTTTATATATTAAAGCAAATTTACACTTAATTTTTAAATATGTCAGAATTCATTTATCAATAAATTAATAATAACATTTTTATAATAAAGATGTAAAAAAACCATAAACTAAAATTTCATTTGTAAGTCGTGTGTCTATTGACCCAATTTCATCAAACATACATTATTTATAAAATCGCTGCTCTGTTACCTAATTTATTAATTTATCTTTTATGAACTCCAGCTGAAGTAGTAAAACAAAGAGATTTTTACAATTTTTTTTTCTGGAAAATGAGTTAACACAGTTTTTATATATATATATAATAATGAAATACGTTTTGACATTTTTATCATCAAATACAGTTGAAAGTGACAAAAACATTTTTCCGACTTAATCTTGGTTCATCATGTATAAACCATAGTATCTTAAACTATAGATAGTCCATTAGTTTAATTCAGTTAATGATTTGGTGATTTTGTAAATTATGTAAACAATATCATCAGATTGGTTTGTATTTTTGCCCTGATGAAATGTGTTTAAAACTTGAAAAATTTAATTACAAAAGAACTCCATTTAACCAAAACCCAAGGTTATCCTAAAAAGGATTAAAAATGTTTTAAATTTAGTTCTGTTTTCTAAAATTTTAGAAAATTAATAATTGTTCACTAAATAATGGACAAAATAAAGTTGTGTATATATAAATCTATATATCGGTTATTATTATAATATTTCTTTATACTGTTAAGTTTTTAGTATATTACAGTTACTCATAATTCTTTTTTCATATTGATATTCTGTTTGATTTATGGATTGTTTAAAATACATGTAAAATTATAGTTTGTAAACAAAATTATTGTTATTTCACCTTAAGATTGGACCTATTAAATAAATATACAATTTTGTTTTTAAATGTTGCAGCTAATCAATGTATGAAACACTTACTTGATAAAAATCCATTGCAACAAAAGAAAATAAATAAAAATGTTATTTAATAATCACAAAGATGTAAGAAAAATATATCTTATAAGATGTATAGTATAATATAAAATTTTTCAACTGTTATGAAAATCAAATAATGTTTATTTTATTTTGAAATTTAGCAAACAAAATCACAGATTCCTACAGATTCAGATTAATTTAAATCAAAATATAAATTAATTTTTATTGTACAGAAATTTGCAGCTAATAAAATCTAAATTAAAACAAGAAATCGGGCAAATACAAATAATTAAATGAAACTTTTCTCTTTGGTTCATCAAATAGAAAAAACTCTTGCTTTTAACAACTGGCAACACCAGCCAATTTTTAAGTTGTGAAACATAGATATGATACTGCTGCAAAAAGAAATTAAAAATAGAAAAACAAGCTATGATATTCTATCTAAACAAATTTGTACAATACACATGTAACAAGTGTACATTTATGTATGGTTATGTACTTACATTTTTAAATATTTTTATTACTGTATACCAAAACCTTTTGAGAGTTCATATACATTTTGATATTCAACTCGTTTTGAGTCTGTTCTTTACAATTTCTGTTTATCTCAAAACAAATTAACCCATATTATTGCAGTTAAATGAATTTCTATTGTGATTGCTCAAAATATTTTTTAAGCATATTTCATAAAATATTTCTTTCAAACTTGAAATTTTTTATTTTTATTTGGTCAGTTGAAGCTATAAAAATATTTTTAAATAGAGATAAAGAGATAACTGTGTAATATTTGAAGGAAAAACAGTGTTTTGTAAAGTTATATTTTTTCATTATAAATTAATCTTCAATACATTTGCAAACTTGATTCTATCAGCATAATATTATATTTAAAAAACTTAAGAGTGTTTTAATTATCAATGATTCATTATTACCTGAATTAAAAGAAGCTGACTTAATAGTTCATTAACTTATTTTTATTATCACAAAGAAGCTCAGCGTGCGCACTGGATTGTTTATTTTATATTAGCGTTCACTTCATTCTCAATCCACATTCATTAAGCACAATTACGCTACCACTGCTGCAATACCGCTCGATGTTGGGCATCCCTTAGATCCGAGTCTTTGTGTTTGCGTTGGACCACCCTTAAGATTTAACTGTTCATTAAAATAATAATATTAATTTATAAAAATTATTATTATTATTACTATATAATTATAATATATCTTATTATTTGGCTAAAGGATTGATAAGAAATCAAAGTGACAGTATGTTTTTAAATAAAATGTTTAATTACAATTACATTAAAATAATGACTAAATATGTTACTTTAAACAACACAAATAATTAAACAATAAGATTATAATGAAGTAATATACATTAGAAAATAATTAAATCTTTACTAAACATAGAAAATATAATTTTTTACAATATTTATTTTGTCATATTTATCGGCAGATTACATTAGAACATTTTACTTTATTATTTAAAAAATTCATTGACTCTTTTCATAGAAGTTAGTAAAGGAATTTCATAAAATAACAAGGTTCTAAAAGAAAAATAAATTAAAAAAATAAAAATGAACAGTTAATGTTTATAATTTAATATTATTTTCAATTTTGTTGTGATGTGAATATCTGCTGGCCCATCTAGAAGACATGTAAATCTGGGAGATTCTTCGTGGGCTCTTTAACATCAGTAGTCTTAAACCTGTGCGATAGATACAATTAATCTTAACAATATTTTATCACTATTATAGTTATTTATACTTATAATAACAGTAATTTTAATAATAATAATAATAATAATAGATAAAGACATAAGTATTAATATGAAAAAAGAATAAAACAGTCTTTAAGAAGAATGTTCCCAGACCACACAAATTATTATTTTATTGGGGCCAGCAAATATCTATTATTGAAATGAAAACCATTGATATAGCAGTAAAATGTTACATGCAAAGACATTTTATTTATTTTGATTTGAATTCTATGATTTTTTTTTAAACTATTATTTTTAAATTAATAATTTTTTTCAGAAGTGCATATCTTGAATTTATAACATTTTATTTATTATAATTATAAAACAAAATACCACCAGCATCCACAAAAATATATATATATATATTCCATGCTATCTTAATAACTTTAATGAAAGAACTTATACACTGTAATTAATTCTATAGTAAAACAAATTAATATTGTTTATAAGTAAGATTACCAGATGCTAGGTTGGTTTGACCTTCCAGTATTACCACCAGTTTTCCAGAGCAAGCATTAAAAATGTTGGCCAATTGATACTAGATCGAAAATGATGAAAAGTGGAATGGAATTTCTTTCCCAGAAAGATATAAAATTAATTATTAATAGTAGTAATGTCTAATATTTAGAACACCAATCCCTTAAATACATTTATTAGGAAGAAAAGAAATATTATTTCTTTTTTAGGTCAATTATAATAATATATTCATCTTTCCATAGGCAATACTTTCAAAAATTACCAAAATGATCTTACAGTGAATTAAGGACAGGAATGTTTGTGGAATGAGTGAAAGTTGTCAGTCCTAAATTTTTTTTTAATTCTCTTGAAACAAAAAAAATGTTAATGTATATTAATCTGAAGTAGGAACACAAGTAGTAGTACACATATACATACATAGAATTATTAATATGCAAGAAACACCAATACAAAAGTATGTTTGTAAATTAAATATTGATTAATATTTGTTTCAGCTTATATCCTATAATAAATTTTTGTAGGATTTCACATACCATGAAAAATAGACAACAGGAGATAAAAAATATTAAAACATAGATTCTTTTGTCACTTGGAAAATAATTTATATTCAGGACCAAAATCATATTAGTAAGTTGCATTTTAAAATGTACTTTAATTTTAATAACTGTATTATTTTAATAGAAATTATATAAGTTCTTACACTAATGAAATTACTATTCTAGATTATTCTAAAGTAGTGTTAATAAGGTAGGAATATACTAAAATAGTTTAGATCTATTGAATTGTTGAAAATATAAATTACTGCAGTGTTAGATTAATTTTTGGTGCACAAACAAATTAAATCAGAGATATAGTTTGAATATTTGAGTATTTTAATTTACTTTCTTTTTTTAGGTTAATTTTCATATAATTTAATTTTTAATGATAAAATTTAATAAATATACATTGTTTTTCATTGATAGTAAATAACAACTGTTTTATTAAATTCAATCTATTATAGCATATTTCAAAATACATTTTAATAGAAAAATGTATCATTTTAAATTGACGTAGTTAATTTCAAAATTATTTTAGAAATTTTTTATATTTTTTATATATTTATATAAAATTTATGTTTAAACGTTAATGAATTTTAACAGTTTTTTAAATTAAATTTCATAAAAATATGAATTATAAAATAATGACAATAGTACATTGAATAATTCTTTAATCAAATCTTCAAACATCTTTTCTATATAATTAATTATATTTATTAAATAATGAATAATAATAATTATAATAAAAGAATATTTACAAAATAAATTTACAAACTGAAATTATAAATATTGATAGAGATTCAGAAAAATCACCCCTTTCAGTTCATGGACCCGTAGCACTTAAATATACACCAATGAAATTTGAATTCACAATCTATGAATTCATTACCAAGATATTTCTAGAATCCCAGAAGTAATGTAATAGCCTGGGTCGCTAAAACTAACTTACTTACTAAATAATTATTAGAATAATCTTAACTTTTTTATATATCACAGGTACCTATAGCATAAATGTTATAAAAAGCTTTTTACAGTAGGTGACATTTACTTATGAATGAAAAAAACAAAATTTTCAAATATATTTATTTATTTTTATAGGAAATTAGTGTTACATATTCAGAATTAAATTTTAAAATTGCTTATTAAAAAAAAAAAAAAAAAAAAAAAAAAAAAAAAAATTTCTTATCTCTTCGAAGGGAATGAGAAAATTTCTAATACATGCTACCATTGCTATTATTTATTCAACTATAATTTTTTTTGTTTTATTTATACTTGGCGGTTGGAATTTTAATAAAAAAAAAGCTTGTACAATAAAAAAAGTCAACCTCTTGGCTAGGTTTACTAAGTACACACATAAGTGTTAATGTGAACGTACCCTACATACCTGATCTAGCAGACTTAAAAATAGAAACTACTTAAAATACGAATTATATACTTTTATACTTTAGTAAAAATGATTAGCAGAAATTATAATTTTATAGAGAACATTGCTGATATTAAAATTTTATTTGCTTAATTATACTAACTGAATATGCTGTGGTCGACTGCAAGTAACAAGAATAACCCGACAACACAGCATGTTTATTCAGACAAGATAGCATAACTATTTCTGATTTTTTTTTGTATAGTGTGATTTTTACAAAAAAAAAAAAATTAAGATAAGAGTTGCTTTTATGGGATGGCTTTGAATAACAGTATTTCTTAATTATTTCATATAAATTCAACCAAAGTCACCACAATAAATTGAACCAGTACTTATCATGTCATAATTTATATACCCTTTTAAGTCCTTTTTTTTTATTTAGTGTAATTGATGTTTCATAAATTATAATTTACTTAAAACACATAATATAATTAACGTGTATGTTACTGAAAAATTAATAAATTTTGTTTAACAAGTTGTTAACTTAGAAATGAATAAGAAAATGAAACAGAATTAAAAAAAAATACAAAATTTTTGTTATCAGCCTATTCGGTACGAGAAGCTATACTACTATTGTCAGGTTCACTAGTTAGTTCATAAATTCAGGTTTCTAAGTTGACTTACTTTTTTGTTAATACAAGTATGTATTTTATACACATTTTTGAGTTACTACTAAAGAATTGTGTATAATTCTCTTGAATTACTATTAAAGATTCATATTTTATTTAATTTTCTTAAAAACTCATAGAGTGTAATTTTACTTTGAAATATTTTATAAAACGTTTAATTAAACTAAAAAATTAATTTAAAATGCATTATCTTCAACTCTCCTTCAGTAAATAAAGTTTTAATAAGGATAATCTAGTATTTTCATTTAGTAGCAGTATAAACTTATATACATATAAGTTTTACGAAATGAAAAACATATATTATGATAGCAATTGGAGAGCCAAAGGGTTTATTTATAAATTGTTTGGCATTTTTTATTTAAATACTCTCTAACAAAACAAACTTTCATAGTAATGATTAAGCTTTTCCTTCTATTTTTAACTAAAATTTATAAAATTTAATTTAATCTGCATGATGTATATATATATATAAATATATGAATTTGAATCTTCTTTAAAAAAAAAAAAGTTTCTGAAATGCTCATTTAACTGTAAAATATAATGCATTTAGTAAGTTTAAAAATAAATACAACAATTTTTTCATCATCAACTTTATATTCCATATTTAATCACAAAGAAACACCTAAATGATAGTCAGAGAGTGAAGATCGCCAACGCATAGTTATTATTATTCATTGCACAATGACAAGTCACATCTGAGAAAATAGATTAAAGACAACTCATAGCCAAATATTGTTTCATGGAAAATTATAACAACTCCTGAGTATCATATACATCAAATATGTATTTGGAATGTGTATCTCTATTTTTCAGAGCCTACCACAACAGTAAAAAAAAAAGTGTATATATAAATATGTATGTATATGTAATACATTAACTAGTAAAAATGAATGTTGAAGATAAATTTAATTCACACAAAAAAATTATAATTATTAAGTACATTCATTCATCTAATTAAGCAATATTAAAAATTAATAAAATCCACTTTACCAGCACATTGAGATAAATAAACCCTAGATCTTTCGGCTTACTTGAACGCCATCATCATGAGTTAAAAAATATTACATTGAAGTCAAAAATTAAAAATTGTAAGTTAAATTGTATAAATAGTCATGACTTTCCGGTTTTAACAGTATACTCATCTAATTAAAGATTTAATAGACAAACAAATAAATACTAATGCATTAGGGCTTTCAATAGTAGTATTGCATTTGATCACTTTTTCTAATAACTATTTTGTTAATTATACTGTAACTCTATTATTCCTACCAAAAATTATAAGTTTTATTTAATACTTATGAAATTAAAAAGTAAGCAAATGAGGCTAAAGCAATCTTAATAAGAACTTATCTATTTGTTTGAAATTCAATTTTCAATCTTAATACGTTTATTTAAAAATTTACAACAGGTATTCGTAAAAGAATAAAAAAATTATTACTGAATGCAATCTTTATTCTACTTTTTATTCAGTTAGCTATGTGAGTACATATAGATCATTAAAAGACTGTGGATAAATTATTTCATATTTTTATTTCAAACTTTTGTACAAAAAGTAAAAATTATACTTAAGTCTTAAGAATTCCAAACAGTAAGGTTAAGAAGACAGTGAGATATCTGAAGAACAGTTAGTTATATATGTAAAAAAAAAAAAACTGAAATAGTTTAAGAACGTACTTGTAGTAGCATGTTAGCAAAATTTGAATTAGTGAATTTGAAGTGACGTTTATCATAGAACTTCAATAGTGCTGGACTGTAAGGATGATTCTCTTTCAAATGCATGTAATGAACTTCAGGTTCATTTGTTGTATGACCGCACTCTTCACAGACATACATCTGTAAATAAAAAAATTTAAAAAATGCAATAAATATATTCTTCTTTCTAACAGTTCTAAAAAGAAATAATAGTTGATTATATTCTTCAGAAATTGTATAACTATGGACTATTTTGCAATTTATCTCTGTACTACTATTTTACTGAATTTTGCAGAACTAATTTTACTAACTCTAACAAAATTAAGAAACAAAAATTTCAGTTAAGTGGGGAAAAACCTTATTTAAGATGTTCATTTTGAACTTTTATTTTAATCATTATTGGCAAGCTGTGTATTCATTATTTACTCATACTATTTTTTTTTTTTTCCCCTCTCCGGATCGGACCTCCATTCAAGTATGGCACAACTCGGAGAGGAGCAACTTGCTGCAGTGGGACTCTGCAACAGGTACACAGGATTGAGATTTGGGTTTACAACTTTATTAG
>JAAAKQ030515893.1:0-37500 GCA_010016005.3 Zanna intricata
TCCTTCATCCTGCGTAACACTTGTGCGACCATTTTTGAATTTTTCAATCCATTTGTAGACACTCTGTTGTGGCAAAACACTGTTCCTGTACTGTACCGAAAGTCTTCTATGAATTTCGGCCCCTGATACACCTTCCGACCACAAAAAATGGATCACTGAACATTGCTCTACTTTGGTGCAAATAGAAAGCATAAAGAAGCTTGAAACTTGCGTAGCCATAACAAAAAATAAACAAAGCATGCATCATCAACGGAAAACGACAGTACTACCAACATAAACAAAAATATAACTAAATTACGGATAAATATTGACTTACCCTCATACAATTGTTAGTCAAGGTGTGTGCGTATATGTGTGTGTGTGTGTATGTGTGTGTGCATGTGCACATGCGCATGCACACATGTGTTCTCTCTGAATTGATTGTTTATTATATATATATTTTATATATATATATATATATTATGAACTTGATACGTGTGTTAATACAGTTACATATTATAGAATTTGACTTATTTTAGGAATTCTGAAAATTGAAGCATAAATTTTTTATTGTTACTATTCATTTGCTAAAAGTGAATTTGCTCTAAGGTAGATTATCTATTTAAACTGTAAGAAGAAGAATTTCCTCAACATGTTAGCCGTAGTAAGATGCATTGGCACTACTTGGGCTTCTATTCCATCCTTCCCATATGTAGCTCTATGGCATCTCATTCACATTTCTTAACTATTAAATGGTGTTTATTCTGGCATGTGAGGAATGCTTTGGTACTTCATATGACATAAACAGAATAACAATAGTGACTCTATGGTGTCACCATTTGTTTACAATATTGTTAAGTTTTTACAAGTAATCTAAATAAATTTAACTTGCGCAGCATGTGGACATAAATGTTTCTTAAATATTATTGCTGTCTGAGTTGATCATTTACCTCATTAAATGAGTTTATTTTGTTTTTCTGAATAATTCTAACACATACTTTTTTTACACTCTTTTTGATATAAAATCTATTACTATGAATGACAAAAAAAAAATTGAAATCAAAGCCAGGAATAAATGGTGGGACATGTTAGTAAGATAAACATTCAAGTTCCATCAAATAGCTAATGCTCTACTCTGATAATAAATAGTAAGATTGGGATTTTTAATCTTTTATTACAGAATTTCAAAATTGAGATCTATTATTTATATATATATTTCTGAACAAAATTCATTTATTCTACTTATACTAACAAAGTGTTATGATTTACTAAAGACTTTTAAAATTATGACTTATAACAAATTTGCAATTAGTTTCTTCTGCTGTCAAGTTGGTAGCAAACCATATATTTGTGCTGTCTGCTTGATAAGGTAATTACTGACATAATGTCCCAAAACAGTCTTCAACATTCTTCAGTTAAGTTGAATAAATACTGACTAATCAGATAATTTAGAAATCTGATCATTTTTAAATATTGTAATTATGCTACATTAACTCTTGTGACTATGATAATGCTGTTGTTTATGGAATCCAGTAACTGACTATTAGAATTGATTGTCTGACAATTTCATTTCAACCTGTCAAGTTAGTGATGTATGAAATAAAGGAACTATTTTTAATAGTTAAATTTATTAAAATCGTATTTGTGATAATTTCTTTCTTAATTTAGAAAAAATAATTTTTTTCAGAACATTTTTGGATCAACTGAAAGAAGCAAGTGGAAGGTTTCTTTCAGATAAACGTCAGGCCCAAGAGGCTTTAGATCTGTTGAAGTTATACCATACAGCTACTGTGATGCAAGAAGATATCGCCAAGAAGAACAGAGTGTCACAATAGAAGACTAAATCTACATAATAAAGTATTATCAACTGATCGCATCATTCATCATTTATAAATAACGATTTTATACTTCATCTGTCCATTCTTTCTTAAAAGCCATTTTGTCATATTAAATGTTAACTTGTTATTGTTGACAGGTTAACAAAATATTACAGCTCAAAGAATTTTAATTAAATGTTACCATTTTATTTAATCATACAATTTTTTTTAGAAAATAAAAAAAAAATTTTCTTTATTGAAATCTATGTTTATTATTTTTTTAATATTTAAAAATATTACCAGAAACTTTTTGTTTTCATTTAAAACTCCACATTTTAGGAAAGTATTTTACTTACCTATAAATTATTCAATTGTGTTGTAATTTTATAAAAAAAAAAAAAAACTAATCTAAGAGTAAACTGAAAACCTAAAAAAAAGTTATAAATTGAAAAATTCTGTTATAGTAGCTTTATAGGTACAGCATAGCAAGTTATCTTAAGCGTAGTTGTTATACTGGGTTGGATTAAAGGATTTGTCGTATTGTTTATTTACATAAGAGAAAATTAAAATCTATAAATAAAAAGAGATGAGAAAAGATAATTTTTTATAATTCCGATACAGCTTCTTATTCAAATTATATTATTGTTTATTATATTAATTAATGAAATTTGATTAATGTTTATTATTTAAAATATCCAAAAAGCAGTTAAACTGCTTGATTGTTAGAACCATGTATTTTAACTTGGAAAAAAATTGAAAATAAATATCTACGTGTTAACAAAGTACAGAGATTTGTTTACAGTTATAGTCAAAATGTGGAACTGCACTTTTCTATCGGGAAACTCCTATGTAACTGAATAAATTTAAATTTGTGCAACTATGCAAAGATAACATTTAAATAATATAATATTGTTTATTGAGGAAGATATTAAAATTAGTTTGGATGATCTATCCATGTTAATATTATAGTTTGGTCTGGAACCTCTGATTATGATATTAAAGATGGTTTTCCTACCTCATTCCTACATTTCTTTGTAGGATTGTATAAAAACATTTTTAATTTAATTTCAAAATTACATTCTTTAACAATTGTTATTTGTAGCTAATGACTGTCACTAATATAGTTTTTTCTTATTAATTAATTTATAAATAATAGTTTCTGGTATCTTAAATATATTTTTAGTGTCATTTTTATTGAAATGTTTAAATGTATTAAGTAAAATACTTTTTTAGAATTGTGTTACTTAAATTAACTTAACAACTGTCTTTTAATACGAGGATTAAAGACTGAATGTGATTTTTAAAATTGTATTTAATGAAAATATCGTATTGATGTTTTTATTTATTGTATGAAATTTTTAATACTAAATTATTTTTTTTTTAACGTAAAGAGAATTGAAGATTTAAAGATGTTTGATTTCATTTCTTTTTTAATTAAGAGTATTAAAATATTATTATTTAACTATACATGCTGGTTTTGTAAATTATACAATTCTGTATTATTTTTGTCAGCCTTACTATATTTTTTTCCCTCCATAGAATATTTTTTTTTGTCAAAGTCTAGTTAGATTATTTTTTTAATTTTCTTTATTATAATTGTAAAATAGAGTATTATTAATTAATGCAATAATATTATCTGGATTCTTTAATGGTATTAAAATCAAAAATACATTTATGAATTTTGTTAATTGTTGTTAAATTAATGATGAAATCATTATTAGTTAATAGAAAAATTAAATAAAACATTTAATATTTTTTTAAATTTATAGTTTTATTTGTTTTATGTATTTTAATTTATACCATCTAATCAGCAGATAAAGAATATATTTGTTAATAAATACCACTGCCATCTAATAATACTACTTAATAAAATTATTACAAAAGTGTGGTTGGGTGTTTAGACCAAAGGTTACCATTAAATAAAATAAATTGCTATTCCGTGTTTGGTCATTCTATAAATTACCATAACATAATTTAGGGAAAAACATTCGAAAAATTGGTTCATGTCAATTAATATATTCAAATTGTGAATTTCAATAATTATTAAATAATTTTAATCCATGTAATAAGTTATTATTTTTTGTCTCCACCAATTCGTAGCTTGTTATATAGTTCTCTGTTGTAAGAGATGTGTTAACTTGAATTATTCTTGAGCCAGTTTTAATTTAAAAACTTGCAAAGTAATCATTTCTTTTTTAATAAATCTTATTAAGAATAGAACGTATCATCTATAATCATTATAAAGTTGTTGGGTATTTCAGTATGTTTACATTTGACTACCAAATCAATTTTAATTAAAATTCTTTATGTAAATCTGTAGCGGTTTAGATGTATACAAATAAAAAACCAACTAGTTGTATATCAGGCTTTGGCAATAGCTCCACTGATCTCCCTAACAGAGTGGTAGCATCTTGTCTTTTATCTGGAGGTCTTACGTTCAAAAACTGGACAAGCATTGAATTTTTCATATGGTACAAATTTTCATTTACATTTTCATTTCCCTGGTGAATAAATTCATCGTAAAAAAAATGACAAACCTAAATTGAGTGATTTATTTTTATCAGTGGTAATTAATTTGTCTAGTAAAAATGGTTGCATTTTTTCTTATAAAAAAAGTATATGAGTGTTAAATATTCTGTTATGACTTAAAATACCAGAATGTAAGGAATAAAATATTTATTTCTTATTTAGTAATAATTCACAGTTTTGATGATAATATTACTACATTTCTGAATTAATAAAATATTTATCTTTTGTTTTGTTTTTTTTTCATTCTAGTTAAATAATCTTTGTTATATCATCATTGTTGCTCAGTAAATTGTTTGTGATTTTCTGGAATATATCTCTATTTAAAATACTATACATAAGTTAACATCTTTATAAAATTTCTGTGTACCATATTTAATCTATTAAACCTTTTTTTTTACCTTTTTAGTTTGTGTTTTTTTTTTCATATCCTTGCATATAATACAATTTTAATTTAGGTTTCCATTTTTATTACTTTGCTTTTATATTTTTTCAGTTTATGATTTTTACATGTATGCGTTTTAGTTTAGTTTATAGCTTCTTGCAGTTTTCAGTTTGTAGTTTGTAAAGGGATAGGTTAATATGGTAAATTGTTAATCTAGTTATAGTCATATTTAACTTGTGAAATTCATTATAGTTTTTCGTATATTCATAAAATAATATTTATTCCTTTTTTAAGCTGCATAATCAGTAATTTTTTTTTTTTTGTAATAGATTATATGTTTTTAAGGCAGTTTAAATGCGTTGTCAAATTTGTATTACATATTCACTTATTCTTTCATAATATTTTTCAGCTACAGACATAATTCAGTTTGTAAAATAATGCATAATTTCCCAAGCTGCTTATATAATTTACATCTCTAATGTTGGGGAAGTATATATCAGGTTAGTGGAGAAGATTGAGCAATTTTAATTAAAGTTTAGCAGAATCTGTCCATTAGTTCTCTTTGGCATAATTTGTTTCATTTAGAATACATATTGTCTTCCTTGTACATATCGTTAATGATGCATTTCAGATGATGCTTACAGTATTCATTAATATGTAGTTAGTACTTTTTAAGCATTATTTAACCAGTTGTCATTAATTTGTTGGTTAAGAATTAACTCTTCATTATAGTTTATTTATCCTTCAGTGTATTCTATTTTTGAAAGATTTTGTTAAACCGACTTAGGCGTAAATCCAGATATATTGCAACAATTTTTTTTTTATAGTGGATTGAAATAATTTATTTATATTAGTTTATATTTTAAAAAGAATTTATTTTATTGGACTAACTGAATTTAACTTTTTTCAAATTAGATTTAATGGACTCTTAGATGTATGTTTATTGAATAAAACAACAAAAAACTATTAAAGCCAATAAAACTAAATATTTTAATCATTTTTACTATAATTTATAACATGCAATTTATTAAAGGAAATAAATTTTATTAAAAAAAAAAAATTACATTATTAATTGATGTTATAAGCTAATAAATGCTATTGAGGAGAATTTCATGCAGTTAAATATTATATTTTTAAGTTTCTTAATTTTTTTATTTTATATTTTTCATTAATAATTATTAATTGCTCAAAACAGCCATTGTAATTCAATTATTAGAAACTTTTTAATTAATAAATTATTTGTTTGCATTGACAATCATTATTAATTTGATTCACATGTTCTTTAATTTAAAAAAAAAAAATATATATATATATATATATATGAAAATACTAAGTTAAATTTATTTGTACAGCCTATATTGCCTATTTGGTAGTAGTATATAATTCTTATAAATTAATATTAAATTTAGAATATGAATTTTATTATTACAAAAATTGATAATTTTTTCAATTTTAATATTTAGATTTTAAATTTTTCATAATCTTACAATTGATGATGAAACACTGATTTCAAAGTATTATTTAGATTTTAATAATACGAACCTGATAGGTTCATATTTAAATAGAGATTTAACTGAAAGATAATTTGTTTGATGAAATCTGAAATTAACTTAGAAGATGTGCGTTTGAACTAATATTTTGCTAATATATTAAAGTGTAGTTTTAAACAAAAAAGAATTTCCCATTGGGAAACGAAGTTTATATATCTTTACCGTGAGTATAATAAACTGTTTCAATATAATAAATCCATGAAATGTTTGTATCAGTTTCTTATAGTAAGTTCCTGATCATTATAATTTATCTTTTGTTGGTTTTTTTTTTTTTTTTTTTTTTTTGTTCAGTTCTTTTTTCTAATACTAATTTAAACACCTTTATTAAAATTTTTTTGTTTATATAGTCTCAATTTTCATTATATTTAATAATACATATATTTTATATAGTAAAGCAGTAAATAAGAATTTATTTTGAGAATTACAATGTGACATTCTAAACTTCAAAATATGTAGATTGTGTAAAAATCACACGAATGTATTATGTTGCAATTGACTTTTATTTTTCACCTGTCATTTGTCTATTTTAATGAACTTTTATTATTTTCTATTCTGAAATAAATGTTTTATGTCAATTCATTTATTTCATCCTATTTGTCAATTGCACGATTTAATTTACTTCAGATACTACATGTTATAACCAGCCATGATTGATTTTATTACATGTGCTGTGTATTTTCTTGATCTCATAATTAGTAAAAAAAAAAAATATATTCTATTATAATTCAGATTACATGTAGATTTAAACATTTACTTACATCGTTTCAATTATCTTTTCTTTTTTGTTTTTGCATTTCTAGCTTTCTATTTGTTCATAAAGTATTACCATTAAGTGCTAAATTCAAAACTAATTTTGTAGAAATTTTTTTTTACTCCAATCAGCTTGCCAAAACAGGTTTAATTTGTTGTTAGCTTGAGCTTTATTTTATTTTTGGTTACCTGAATGGATCGGTTATAAATGCATTGATTGATTTGTGCTTTCTTTGATAAGATTTTTTGTTCATTAAGATTTATGCATTATTAATTTGTAGCGGGTTTTTTTATTGAAAATGCAACAATCTCCATTTATATTTTATTGTTCTGCTATGCTAAAGCTCAGGTTTAATCAATTATTATTATTCCTTTTACATGTTAAAATTCTTTTTAATTTTTTTTGCACTAGTTAATTAAATATAATATTTTTTTATATTAAATTTTTACTTTAGTTTGCATTTTAATTGTTAATTTCTACATTCTGACTTAAATAGTCAAACTGTCTTTGCTATTACTAATTTATATTTGATATTTTCCTTTCATTAGCCATCTTTTTCAGTTTATTGTTAAAGTAATAAAACTCTAATTTGATACCTTTAGTTAATACACAGAGTAAACTACAGAGTGTGTGTGAACTCATGTATGTGTATGTGTTTGTGTTTTTTTTTTTTAATTTAATTTGATTTTACAGCTGATACTGTGCTCTGTGTCATGTTATTTATTACAACAGTTTTGTTTTTTAAAAAATTTTGACTAATTTGAAATTTTTTTTCAATTTTTTTTTTTTGGATGCATTAGTAAAAAATGAGTTATTTTAAAATATATATTTGTAAAGTATTATTTTGTTGTATGCATATAATTATGAAATAATACTGGGAAAAATATAAGTACACATAAAAATATATGGATTTGTGAAAAGAATGATGTTATAAGAAAGAATTGAATTGCAGATAAAAAAATTATTTAAAAGTGAATAATATTGATGTACTAAAATATATGTGATGCTATATGATAAAATTGAAACAACTTTGAGTATTAAAACATATAAAAAAGTTTTTACAAGAAATAAATATTATATTTCATTTTGAAAAGAAAAAATTGTAGAATTCTTTTATGAAACTAGTTAGTACAATCACATATAATAAATATAATATGAAAGGTATTAACATTAAAAGAAAAGAAATGATTAAATAATAAAATATAAAAATAAAACTAATGCTGGTAGAAATAAATATAAAACTATTTGTAGTGGTTAAAGTAATAATATATTTTCACATTATAGTCTGTGGATCAGGGAAACATTAAGTGTAGGAGAATTTTATATCATATACTAATAAATAGTCATGGTAAAGCAAAACAGCTGTACGTGAAAATTAAATCCTTGAAATCTGAAGTGTGTTTAAACAAAGGAAAAAAAATGTTTTAAACAGTTAATGTTAAAGATAAGACAGAAGAATGTTAAAAAAATTATATTTTGAGAAAATATTTTCTCTGAAAATTCTATAATTTTTAGAAGAAAATAAAGCATGGAAAGAAGTTATTTTACAAAAAAAAAAAAAAACAATGTATTTTGTTGATTTAAACTGCTGAACACTGTGTACATGATTATTAAAAAATTGTTCTCTTTCAGATAAATATTTTTATACAGACAAAACTAATAAGAGAATATTTTATCAAGGATATGTACCACAAAATTCAGAAATCATATTATTGGTGCTTTGAACATATTCTGAAAAGGATTTTTGTTAATTTTTCTTAATTTTGTGGGCAGGAAATTAGTTATTAAAATAAGACTGAAGTTGTGTGAATGAGAAAATTTAAACAGTATAATACAAAATATTATTTTATACCTTAGGTAAATGGTGATAATTATGTTTGATATAGAACATTATTTTGTGCCAATAAGTTTTTACTTTTTACAAAATTTAATATTAAGATTATAATTTTACATTCTAACATGAAACTTATCAAAAATGCTATTATTTTATATTTTTAGCATTAAACTTTATAATCAAGTATTTGTCTTCCAAGATTTGTTTTTACATAATTTTTTATAAGTAATTATATACAGTATTACATCATTCTCTTCTTATCTGTTATTTGTCAAAATTTTATTTAATATATATTTTTTAATAATACAATACCAAGTATGGATGGCTATGTTGTAGTTAGTCACTGCAATATCATTAGTTTTGTAATGCTAACAATTTGTCAATTATATATTTAGTTTTGCATAACTATTTTTAATTTTGAGACAGTGAGTTTGCTTGAGCGTGATATTTTAATTACCAAATTTTTTTTTATCAATAAGGCAGGAATAGTACACTGCAAGATGAAATTCATTGTTTTTGTATTTATTATCGTACTTAAAAAAATAATAATAACTGATGAGTTAATACTGCTTAAATGAATGATTGTTTTTAGTTACATTTCAGATTTCAATATTTTCCAATCCATTAGTTAATTGATGAGCTATGATTTTCTTTTCTTTTTTTTTTTTAATTTGTTTTGTTCACTAATGATTACCACATATTGTCCACACTTAGACTGTTTTATTTCAATATTTTGAACTAAAATACATATGAAAATGAAGTTTAACAGATACATGCAACAGCATTCACGCTGAAATAAAATGAAAATTTCTTTTAGGTTAAAATTTTTATTTCATAAAAATCATAGCCACAAAACTTTATATTCTTGTATTTTTTATTTACCAGCAATTAACAAAAATTTAAGCAACCATTAGCTAATCTTGTTTCTAGACTTGATTGGAGTGCTTTTAATTCCTGAAAATCTCTTTTCTGGTTTTGGAAATATCAAATAAGTTGACTGGTAATAGATAGGAATTTTAAGTCAAACAAATTCTAATTTTTTATTTTTACTCAAATAAGACACTTCAGTAATTTTTATCATCATATTTTTCAAACATAACCAATGTCACTTAGAAATTAATTAGAAAAAATTGTTGACTACAGTTTCCATTTACTCTACTAATTCACTAAGTGATTCTTTCATTTTACTGAACCTTACAGAAGTTTATTTTCTTTATCATCAAAGCCTTCTTTTGCCAAAAACATTGTGAAATATTTTATCGGTTTTTTAAATTGTATTTTCTTTTTTTCTTCACTTGTTTTTCTTTCATTAAAAGTTATGTGTGTTTCAGATTGATTTCATGTTTTCTTCTATCTCTTACGGCAAAAATGTAAGTTGTTTCAGTGTCATTTGTGAAGCTCACATTATATGACTCATCTTCGTGAAATCTTTCATTTCCTAAGAATTATACACTTCCTTCATTTAGATTGTTGATAGATATCATGGTTTTAAATTAAGATTCATTAACATATTCAGCGATATTATAAATTGTTAAAGAAGTTGCAGCAACTGTGTGTTGACAGTATCAACAGAAGAATAATAATATTTTTTTAGAAGGCCCAATTATTTTTAAGTCTAGAGTTTGAGAGTCGTGATTTAAAAGGGAAAACAGACTTAACATGATCACTCCAGCTTCTCAAACCGTGTCAAGAATTTTTAATGACCCAGTGGCTGCCATAATTATAATTATCACAGATTAACCATTTAGGATTTTGTTTCAAGCAACCAGTATTTTTAATAGAACATCCCCTTAATTTCTGCATTTGTTCTCCGATTCAGTATAACTATGTTATATGTGCACCTTATTTTTTAAATTTTTTCTTGGAAAAGCAAATAATGGAGGTAACTAACTGTGAGGCAAAAGCAATAATATAGTAGCACACCCGTAATATGTGAATAGTTAACTGTTTGTAGATTGTTTGATTTCTTTTGTTCTTTTCTAATTTTTTTTTTGTTTGGTTTGTGAACAATGGTAAAGGCAGTTTCATCAGTATTTAGGAGGGTTGTTCCACACACACGCACGCACACACACACACACACACACACACACATATATATATATATATAGAGAAAAAGGTAACATTGTGTTGATTGGAGAAAGGCTGCTCAAAAATCTCAGGATTCATTCAAGTACTCTCTTTTTCCCTAAGAAGATAGCACTTTGTTATTATTTCTAGACGTTAAGCTAATTTTCGCATCATTCAAGTTTGTATCCTGTAACTTATTGTGCTACATATATTTAATTAAATGACCAAATCTTGTTACTGCTGGGCAGAAAATATTTTCCTAACTGCATAGTTTGGCATCATCTGAACCATAATAAATCTAAGATTTCAACATAACCTAAAACATTGAAAATGTGATGATTGTTGAATGTATGTGATTGTACAAGTTTGTTTTTTCATTTTATATTTCAGAAATATAGTATTATTAATTCTAGTATTACTAGCAGATTTACAGTACTTTCATCAAGAATATATGTATGATTTTCTCTTTTAACCTGTAATGATTTTATTCTTGGAATTATATAATGTTCTAGACTAAAGTTTAGAAGTTAAAGAAATAATGATGACACTTTGATAATGTAACAGATGTTAGATTTGATAACAGATATATACTTGCATCTTAGATTATAATCTTTATTTAATTTCAGGAGAATACATAAAAAAACCATTAAATTCTTGCATAAAACAGTATTCCCATTTTGCCATGAAGTTTTGTTTTTCAGTCAGTTGTTTTTTTTGGATGAAAATCACTTGCTCAACTTTTGCTATTAATTTAAAACAAAAAATTTCCATTTTTATTGCATTAATATTCATTTACATGTTGGTTATCTAATAGCATAGTATGAAAGATATGCTTATACCTTGACCTTGAAATTAATCCTTTACTAATCATTTTTATAGTGATGTAAGTCAGTGGGTTATATTTAATAGTAGCTAACTAACGCTATTTAAATATCCAGTTGTAAAGTGAAGATCAAGTTTCAGGTAGTCATTTAGACATTGTACTGTAATGCATCAAAAAAAGTTGAGAAAGTAAAAATTTTGTTCTATTCCATTCATAAAGCATTTTACTACAAAACTTCATTAATCTGATCTTGGAATTTTTTAAAGTTCTTTTAGATGAAATTATTTATTTCCTTAAATTCCCTAGCCATTGCCATTATTATTATTATTATTATTTTTTTAAATTTCCAGTTCTGCTAAGTTTATGCGTAACTACCTGCACCTTTTATTTATTCAGTTCTTCCATCTGATTGTAGAAAAAAAGACTAGATATTTAGAAAGAAAATATATAGATATTCTATATATTTAGAAAGAAAATCTAGTAATGGGAGGGATTGGAAAAATTAAGTCAGACAGGATGAAATATGAAAAAAATAATTGGGAGGAGTGAACAAGAATAGAATCTTTAACAAAACAATTTTAGAATAGGAAAGCTCTTATTCCTATTTTAGAATAGGAATTATAGACTAGGACATATCATAAGAATGTAAGAAATAGATAAAACACTACTAGAATTGCTAAGAAGGGAGACTGGAAAAGTTGAAAAATTATTGATCTATAATGGGACTTATTAAGTAGCTTGAAATTTAGCTGAAATAAAAATAATGGAGATTGACAATAATGATGCAAGGAACTTTCCCAGGGCAAATAACCTAATAACGTAATGTTATTGATATTAAATAATCTTAATATTTATATAGAAAAAAAATCTTAATATTTCATTAAAACTTAAAAACATAAATGTGAGGAAATACTATGAAAAAGAAACAGAAATTATTTTTAAAAATTGATTGCAGTATACTTGATTTAAGATAAAAATTATAAAAGCCTTTAACTGTATGTAAGCTATCTTTTGTACAAGTTAAACTTCCTCAAAGGCAGGTGTTAAAAATTCCAAGTTATGGTAAAACAAATAGCACTCCCAATGGCATTTATAATCAAGCGTAATGAACTGTAAAAAGTTAGTTCAGTATTTTTGTATCTATAACTGTATGAAAAAAGTGTATTGAAGTTGACTTTTAAAAATTTAACAGAGAGATTTTGCATATATTCTTCTTACTTAAAAACAATAACACTATGTTAAGCAGTAAGTTTTCTGAAGAACAATTTTACTTATTTTTGTTTTTTTTTTTTTAACTGAAGATTTTTCTAAATAGAAATATAATTGAAAGAAAATGCTTTTACACATTTTTCAAATTAAGGAAGTTTTCTTCTTTTTTTTTCATATAGTCCTGTCAAATTTCTTTAATAAATATTTGTGTCAGAAAACCAAAATAAGTTAAAATTTGATGGATTTATTAGTCTTGGAACAGAAAATTATGTTCAGCAAGGTTGTAGAGAGTTAAACAAATTGTTTTTTACATAAAACCTTCTATACATCAATTTTTATTTCTCTTTGCTCATTATAGTGCAGCTTTTTACCGCTTTTTAATTTTAATTAACTTTTAACTGCTTTAATTTTATAGTAGTGCGTTCTTTGCAGTACTATTCCACATTTTATGAACAAAATTCATTTACAGAATATAATTACGTTGTAAGGCGTTTGTAGTTCATAGATTTTGACTGTATTGTTTTTCATTAATTGAAATTTACTATCAATGTCTTTGAATATGGGTATGAACTTTCACGATCCATGTTATAAAACAATCATACTAATGAAACAAAATACACTAATGATGAAATTAGTGTGAAGCATACCAATGATGTCTTAGTTTGTTACAGATACTCTCAACTGAAATAAAGCAGTGGATTTAAAGTTACAATGAAAAAAAAAATTTCTATATACTTGTAAGATGGAAAAGATCCACTACTTGTTTCTTTGCTGATAGTCTTAACATAGGCTAAAAATGAGGACTTATGCTACTTTTTTTTTTTCCTTTTTTAATGTAAGATGTTTGGTGAAGCTTTACCAGTGAAGTAAAGGTATACAGTATTTGTTGAATACGTCACTAGAAAGAACATTTGATATAATTTTAAGTAGATTGTTTTAAAGTTAGGTTAGAGATGTCTGATTTAAACGTATCTCTTGTTTCAGTAGAATAATTTATCTTTGTATTTATGCTATTTTAACAGTTAAGTACATTTATCTGTTAGTTTTTCCTTTTTTCATATCAATAATATATATAGAAAGAAATAGGTTGATAAATCAAAATGAATAAATTAGTAACAAAATGATACAGTTATACAGATTATAAATATCACTTATAATGATAATCATTTTATAAATGATATTTATGTTATATATCATGTATTGCTGTTTTGTTACTGAATGTTAGTTATGGAAAAAAGAGGAAATATAGTTTAAATATATTATTATTTAAATAATTTATTTAGAGTTTATTAAATGTTAACTATTTTAAATTATTAATTTCGTTTTGATACATGTATATAAGTTAAAATATATGTACTATATAATAGATGCAAAAGATTATTGATGAATACATAATATTACAGAGCAGCAAGAGAAAATACTGTTATATGTATATATTAATCAGAAATATGCATGAATATTACATTAATGGTTTAGTAAGTTTCTTAATCTTTAAAATGTTATTTATAATCCTAACTTGCATGTTATTGTCATTATTATTGTACTGTATATTTTATTCCATTATGTGTAAAATATTTGAAACTTAATTAATATGTAAATATTTTATATTATTAAATTCAGATTTTTCATCCTTAATTCTATATATGTTATATTCATGTTATTATGTGATCTAGCAGCAGTCATTAGTCATTTGGTTTGAAAAAATGTGTTTAAATAATTGCAAATTTTTTAAAGAAAAGAATCTACTAAGCAATCACCATTCAATAAATTTCAGTATATATTGAAAATGAATTATCTTAAAATTAAAAAATAGGGGAAAATTTATCAGAGTTGCAAAAGTAATAAAAAAAAAGTATGCTCAATAATAATAAAGGCACACGTCTTTTAAAATCTATTGGCATTTTAATAAAATTTAAAATTTATGAAACCATTTTTAAATTCAGAACCTTTTTTTAATGTAACCATGATTAAAGTTAAGAACATTGTTTGAGGGCTTCCTGTTATACATTACAAGGGTAGTGTTTTACAAGTTTGCATACTATGCTGTATGTTATTTTAAATGTATGTTTACAGTTATTTGTATGTTCTCTTCCCTTCTCACATGAATTTAGAAATTGATTTTACATGATTGTTTATTTCACTGTAACTGGACAGATAACAGTTTAAATTTAAAAATCAATAAAATCTAAAATAATCATATAATTAAAAAATTTGAATTTCAAAAAAGTGAAAATAAAATATAAAAAATGAGTACATGATATTATGTCATCCAAGCACTGGATTATTCATCACTCAATTAGTCTGAAATGTGTTAGATTGCTCATACATTATTCAGCAGTTTATATGATTATAAAACCAAAGTCAAATTTGATTTTTTTTTTTTTTAATTCTGTGAAAAACTGAATATGTTAGTTGAAAGTTATGAAAAAATAAAAATTATAAATTTTGAAAATGTAGAAGAGTTTAATAAATACTTAAAATACTTATTAATTAATTGGAAATGAAGGTAGAAATTATAGCAGAAAAAATTTTTTAAGTATCATTTTAATTCAAAAAGTAGACGAGTAAGTTTTTCATAAAGACAGTTCTAGTGAATACATCTATACAAATTTGTCTAAGAAACTTTATTTAATGTAAGTGTTTACTAAGCAAGTTTTTTTCTTTTACTTTCAATTGCTCATTCTCTTTGGAAAAGTCTTGGAATTGTTTTTGTCTTTTAATTGTACCTTATGACTAATGAAATTCAACATACAGAATTAAATCACAGAAAGTACTTCCGTTTCTTACAGAAACAAGTTTCATTTTATAGTATTTGTATTATCATTCTCAATTGAATTTAGATATTAATTGTTATTGGTATCAGTATTTATAAGTTTACTATATATTCAAAAGATATCATCCCTCATTGATTGCACAAGTACCTAATTCTGATAACCATTTTGTTATGAAACATTATATGCACTGCCACGTTTATCGATAATTACTAATTATTAATTTTGAATTAATAAACATTATATAACTTATTTTATGTGTTATAATTATTAAATTACAAGAAATTTTGGTAATTTATTGTAATGGTAATTAAGTTTGGCAATTACAAGTTTATGAACTCACTATTTGACTCTGTGTATAAAAGTAATTTGATTTTTATCTGCTTATACTTTTTACTGCGGAACTCTTCAACTTTAATGTTGTAATTGTATAATATTCTGAACTACAAAATGTTTAGTCATTTTAATTATAAATTGATATTCTAGGACTAATGTTCATATCTAATTAAAGGGTTGTTAATTCAATAGTGATGGAATTTCTACAAAACTGTTTTGTACAAATTATATATATTGACTCCAGAACTGTTAATTTATTACACCTGATCAATGGTGAGCCAAAATTCATGTGGTTCAGTATTATTAACTTTTTAGGGCTGAACTATCGATTTTTAATTGGTCTAAAGGCTTGTTACAGTGTAATGTTTATTTCAAAATAAATAAAATTTCTGATGGTTTGCTTTTGATCCAAATTTATATGAATTTTATTTATTGTTTTATTAAGGAATTCAATGGGGTTTTTTGATTGGCATTAATGGGTCTTCCGAATAAAATAAACGCACATTATATGAATACAACTTAAGATGTTTTGTGTAGAGGGGTGTGATTGTTGTAAAGTTTTCTTTAAGAGAATATTATAAACTACATTTTTTGTTTTTCCTTTTATTAATAGTTTATAAACTTAACTTCAAATATGTTCTTTAATAAAATGGAACATAATTCATCCTATATTTTTATTACAATGGATATTTAAGATTAGACTGTATGCGGTGACAAATTTTTAAACTAGTAAAAATAAATATTTAATAATTACTTTCAAATTATATGAAAATTTTTCTTCCAGAAAATCTTTTTAGAACTAATTATCCAGTTCCTTAACAATTGAAGTACCTGTGACCTTTTTCTGGAAGTGGGTAAGAAATTCTCTCCTTTATAAAGGAAAGTATAACATTAACATAATTATATGTTTGAATAAATAACATTTGATCTGTTGATTATTACTACTAAAAAAAAGTTATAAGATTCTCTGTGTTCCAAAGATTTAATGCATTACAGTGGTTCTATTGTAATGAACATATTTAGAAATTATATTTGTCGATAAGTTACTATACATTTGAACAAAAACTAATTTCTTTAAAATGATATTAAGATGTAATATCTAATCAGATCTGGTCTCAAATGACCTTTCAGATGTATTATGTTACTTATTTTTGAGGCAAAGGGTAATTTCATTTAGAATAAAGTCACTTCTTTAAAAAGTTATTTATTAAATATTTTTATATTTGATAGCTCTCAATTTGAAACACTAGTAGAAGATCATCTGCTTGGTTGCCAAACTTCGGTATATAATTTTTCACTTTTGTAAAAAATATTATTATATGAATAGCTTGTAAGAGATAATATTAGTAATGGTTTTAAGAGTAATAAATTAGTAGATAAGCTTTTAATTAATTTTAAGAATTACACATATGTTTTAGTATACGAATTAAAATTTTTTAAATAGTATCAGATGTTTTAATAAGCACATACAGTACTATACTTTTGATTATCCTTGTCAAATAGGAAATCTAGATGCTTGGTTAATGGTTAATTCATTAATATTACCAGCTCTTTACCAGAGAAATTAAAGTCTATAATAAATGAATAAATAAATAATCCAAAGAAACAATTTTATTACTGTGCAGTATTTTATAATAAGAATTTTATGCAATATTTTAAATAATGTTTTTAATAACTATTAATATTTTACTTATTTTTCAATAGTTTGTTAAGCTGTACATGGATAATCAGTTGTTTACTGTACTGTGCTGTGTCTGTTGATTAGAATAACTATGTCTTATTGTTTGAAAGGATGATAAAAACGTGGTACTTCAGGATCATTAATCTATATGTTAAAAAGATGTATTAATTTTTATAAAATCATTTCTGTTTAACGATTGCATTTGTCACTGTACATAATATCATACATAATTGGCGAAAAAGGGGAGGAAACTGGTTATTACACCATAATTGAACTTATACATTCCTCTTGCGGCCCGAAGTTTTTTAACTTTTGTTTTTAGAGGTAGCGTTTGTGAGTAGTATTAGATTCTTTTATAGAGTTATTAATTTTGAATATGCTGTATGAAGCGTTATAAATTTTGAATCTGCTCTTTGAAGAAAATAGCATACTTTTTTTTTGTTTTGTATCAGTCTCACTGTCCTTAAATTCATTAGATTTGAAATTAAAATTCAATACTCGTTTGTTCTTTTGAATGTATATATCAGATGAACGCATTAGATCTTATATGCCCTCGGGTTTTACTGATTAAATTAATTTTCATTTGCCACAATCTCAAATTTCACCATATTGAATTATTATAAAGGTGGATGCAACACAATGAAATTAAATATTTTGTTGTACTTTTGATTGTATTTCATGAGTAACCATGTTAGGCTAATACGATCCTAATGCATACTGTATTAAATTTTTTTGTTTGTTAGAATTTTTTACATTCCAACAATAGATTGAGTTATTTGGGAAAGGTTCTCTTAACACACACTTAATTTTACTTTATTTCTTTCTATTCTGTTAAACTGGATTCAGTTTTGAAATTTAGTCCCTATGTTAAAATTTGATGATCAGTCAGATTATGTAGTTTTTCTTTTTTAAATATTGTTAAAAATATAAAATAGTAATTATTTAGTTTCATTGGTTGCAAAATAATTGATTAGTGAAATTGTATCCTGAAGTCTTTATTTTTTGGACATTGTTAATCTAATCAGTTAAGAGTATTTCACGTATGATACATTCACTTTTATTAATTAGTACTGGTATTATAAGTTTTGTTTGTTATTTTCTTTAATCTGGAATAAACTGTGCTAAAAAGTCTGTCACGTTAAAGTTTATAATGTTATAATTGAAATATAATATCTTTATTAAGAATGATAACTTTATGAATGAATAAGACCAGGAAGTTTATCTAAATAATTCCTCTTATCTGATTCCCTAGAGGAAGACACCCTTCAACTACCCCTTCTATACCTAGCCCTGATGAACTTTATCAGAAGTCATCTTTTAAACCTCAGCATATGACATCTCTCAGTCGCATCGGCCCAGGATGCCACTGATGCTAATGACACAAGCGACATTCCCATTGGTTTAACTATTACTAAAAATAACAAAACATATCTGTAGTCTTAAGCAGAACTGAAAACTATGCTTGTTGAAGAAACTGAATAATCTATCTACCCAAAGATAAAGTGAATTTACATGCAACACAGTGCAGAAAAACACAAAAATAAAACTGATAGCAAAAAAACCAAAACCAAAACAACATTAATAAAACAAAAACAACACTAACCAGAAATCATAACAAAGCAAATTACAAGTACATAAGAAAAAGAATAAGCAGCACCCAAGATGCTCACCTAATCTGTTATGTAGCCAAATAGTGCAAAAATTTTGCAACCACTGACCATTCAGCCCAGTCCTTCCAGTTTTGACTGATGTCAAGTGTTGCTTTGAGGTATCCAGTAGATAAATTACTACTATGTGCTTCAGATTGCATTTGACACAGTCGTACAACACATGGGGAAGGCATCATCTTGCACTCCATACTGTGGGCACAGACCCAAATCCACCAGGCTGAACCTAGCCAGTCTACCCCTGAAGGCCCCGTGAACATTAAGAAACTGAGTTACGTACTTGTTAGGAGAAACTCAAGAGGTGCCTGCAAGCTTCTAATATCCAGGAAAAGATCGTGCAAATACTGCCCATCAATAGTCTCATCCCATCTAGCCTACCATGTATCATAACCACGTTGCTTGATATCCCGAATCTTTTTGGAAGTCAACTCATCCAACTTCCTAGCAACATACTGCTCCTGTCTCTTAAGAGCTAGAATATTAAGATATCACTCTTGCAATCACCAAGACTGCTTCCTGAAACCGGACTGAAATCATCTGGTAACTGGACCTGTTACCATCAACAATAATAGTTGTTGGGCCCTAAATACCTCTATAACTACTCTTAGGTATCTATACTCTTTCTCTCTACACTATATACTCTTGGGTATCTCTATAACTATGGAATTTCATTCTATCTGCCTAAACTGGTGCAGCATACAACATAATCCCTTTTATGTTAACTAAATCATGATAACAAATTGTATGTACATTCATTTATCATTATTTTAGCAATAAAGATATGAGGGTTGTCCAAAAATATGTCAGCCAAAAATAATTATGGTTTTTAAAGTGAGAGGATTTCAAATTTTTACGTAACTAAAGAGGTAACTAAATTTAAAGTAGATACTTGAAGGAAGGAAGATCTTCTCTTCTACTCAGGAATCGTACATTAACTAGGTTCATTGACTAATTAACTCAGAGCTTCTTAAACTGCAGACAGCAATTTTGTTGTTAAACACTTAGCAAGAAATGTTTATGTAACCATTATTGTTTTTAACTTGTTCCTACTTAATAACTTGGTTCCACATAAATATTTTTATGTCAATGTGTGTTTTTTTTTTTTTTTTTTTGAAGTAATGGTTGATAATTATATGAGCCAGAATTTTTTGCAAAATTCATTTAATACATACTTAAATTCTGTTGAACTATTGTATTTAAAATTATTTTATTATGTACTGATTTTATTTATTTTCTTCACATAATTGCATCTATATTATTTCATAAAATAGTTATTTTTACATACTAATAATGGACTATAATAACTTATTTATTATTTTCATTTTTGTAATGCTAGGTGGAGGTCTTTCATAGTTTCCTTTGATCAGTCTAGGTAAACGCCAGAAGGACTCTTGTTGTTCTCCAGAAGTTAACAAATATACCATTCTTGAAGTGGTCTGTATAATATTATTATGTTCTAATCTGCATAAAATAGCTATTTAATAAATATTTTATTTCATCTCAACATATATTACATTAATTTAAAATAAAATAATTGCTTCTTAATCAGTCTTAAATGTTTTATTAAATTCTAATAAAAACAAAACAGTAATTAGGAAAGATTATAGCACTTATATAGATATAATTAGGTAAAATTTTGTATTTTTTTTTTTTGAAGTCTTAAAAATCATTAATTTTAAATTTATTTTTATAAACATAAAAATTTTAGTTAAATTGAAGATTTGTCGAACTTAATTTTTTTTTTTAAACAGTAAAATATTGGCTTTATTTCCTTATTAAAATTGTGAAACTTTTATAAACTTTTTTCCAAAAAATATATAAGTTTTTTTTAATAATTTGTAAGATTGGGAGGAAAATAAAATGTTAATGTGGGAAAGAGCACATGAATAATGTGATGAGATGATTAGAACTGTGTAGATCCGCTTTAAAAATGGCAAGTTTCAGCGTTACTAATTTTAAATAATCTAAATTATATTGCTAATCTTTTTATAATGAAATATAACTGAAATTATTAATACCAGTATTAATGTCATGATATTAATTAAAATAAGTATAAGTAAATAAATACAGTATTATTTAATCATTTTTATAAAATATTATGTAAAATTAATTTACACATTCATGGTTAGTTCTTTCAGTTGTTTATCTTTATAACATAAAGTAATAGTAGAGTATTACATTGTTTTTGTAAATTTTTGTTTTTATAATTCTTTATATTTGTTTCTTTAACATAATGTGGTGTTTATTAATTGTATTAAATTAAGATAGTATTTTAATATATTTAGAACTTTTATATGATATACTTTATAAAACAACATAAAAAATTCTGGTATGCATTTTGCATTATATATTATTATATTGGTATATTTATAACGGAATTAGCAAATATAGTATGGAAAAGATTAGGTTAAGAAGCCTTTGCTAATAACACCATTGTTAATGTAATTAAAATAAAAAAAAAGATAAATATTTAATAGTGAAAACTAAAAATAAATAAAGTTTTAAGAATTAATAATGATGAAATAATATACTAATTAATTATGAATTGTAACAATTTTATTGCTTTTATTATTATATATTGCTTCATTGCATATTAATTCAATTGTATTTATTTTAATAATATTTAGTTACAGATGGATTTTTATATTATTAATTATGGAAAATTTACCTTAAACTTATTTATGAAAAGGGTGTTTCTTGTTAAAAATTAAATATAATTAAAATAAAGAATCCCATTAATGGATATAAATAATAAAGAATTATTCTAGGGATCACATATGATCTTGTTTTCTCTTATTGAAATTGCTTTTTTTCTATTTTTGCTTGTTAGATGAGCTAAACTGTTTTTAAAAAGCAATTTTTTTTAAGCCATTTTGAAAATTAATCCTTGATTTGTAGTTTTGATTTTACATTTAAAATAAATTGTGCTGGCATGAATTCAAAACTTCACATAATAATACTGACGAATAAAAAAAAAAAAAAAAAAAAAAAAAAAAAAGTTTATAAAAAGATAAAAGATATTTTGTTACCAAAATATTTAATAAAGTGTTACTGCATGGAAAATATGAGTGCTTAACAAAAATATGTTTATTTTTTTTTTAGATTCTTATCCTACCTGTAAACAAACTCACCATTTTGAGTTTTCCAACGTAGAATTATGATAATTCTTATTTATCATAAAGATAATGAATATGGTAATTTGAAATTATGTAAAAATTTTAAAGTTTAAAAACTTAGTTTATGTTTAAATATCATACTCTTAAATAATAAATATATTTTTTTCTTTATATAGATTACTTACCTATATAATTATTATATTTCATAGACAGCCCAACACTAGTATACCTTGTTGTATGTGATCTCTTTTAATTACTCATTTAATTATTACATGTTAACATGTAAATTACATGTTAACATAAATGTTAATTGTTACATTTATGTTGTTGTTTATTATATTGATTCAGTTCCAGAACCTTGTGTCTTTATACTTGTTACTTTATATTTACTTTATAACCCACACTTAACAATCACTATTTTATTTTATGTAGACCACTTTGTAACTGTTTATGAATTTATAGGGTGTTGAAATTACACTAACGAGTTAGACTACTAGTTGATAACATATTAGAAGAAATTATGTTGTTAACCAGATTACTTTCATGCGCGGTTACAACAGTCTTGAATCATTTATGGTCTGACAATAAGTAAAATATGGGGGAAAAGTTATGGTAGACCAAGTAATTAAATTGTTTAATCATATTTTATACCTAATAAATGTAAAAAGAAAAAATAGCTTTAAAAGTTGAGTTAAATTGATTTTAGATTTTTCATATTAGCTTACTTTTTCTTGAATTAATTCGACAGATATAAAAAAAAAAAATTAATAATAATGTATTAACTGTTTTATACACTGGCTAACTATTTTATGGTTCCTTAATACTAATTTTATTGCCTTAATTTTTGGTGCATTTTTATATCATTATTTATTTTAAAACTTATTTCCTTAAATATGCATTTAAAAACTTATTAATATTTTTTTTTTTTAATTAATAATTGAAATATAACTGCCAATTAATTATATTAAAGAAGTAAGCTTTCGCCTAACTTATATACATATGCTGTATTAAATATTAATAATATAATTATACAATATGTTAGTTAGTTTAGTTTTTTAAGTCGTTATTTTTATGTAGAGTTTAGTTTTTTCTTTAGAATTTAGTTAGTTTAATATATTACAAAAATAAAAATAATTTAAATTGATATAAATGAATTAATATATATGTATTTATATATATGAAATTGTTATTAATGAGAAAAAAAATAATCTTAATTTTAGATTAATTTATACAATCAATCACAAGTACTCTTCATACATTTTTTTTATACACTTAATATTTACCCCTTCTTTGTTACAAAATTATTATACTTCTAGTTCCTCATCAATTCAGTATTCAAATTTAAATGGTTTATTAACACAATTTTCATTAAAAAAATCTGTGCAATAACACTACTGCAGATGGTTTAAAAAAAAATCGTAATTTATAAAGTTAAATTTAAAAAGCGAAGATAGTAATAATTATCATGAGATAACCATATAATAAAAAGAATATTATAATTGTAATCAGTTGGTTCTGTTTATTTCAGGAAGAGTACAAGAATTCCAATAAGTAAAAACATTTGTATTGTAAATAATAAATTCTAAGAAAATTATAAATAAAATAAAACACAAATTGTTGGTTTTTCATATGAAGATGTGGTTCTGTGTACTGCTGATGTGATAATTCCTACTTACTTTGACTTCAGTCAGTTGCTAATTATTTAGAATACATTTTTAATTTTTTTACACATACCGGGTTTCTGGTTCTATTGCATCTAAATTGTACTGATTACTGTATTTTTATGGTTATAGTGATGTGCTTTGTAAAGTTTCCTTTGTGTACCATTTCAATAATATCTGTTGCATTTTCTGAGCAATCTGTTAATACATTTCAGTTATGTTATTTTTCAGTCTCTCCTAAAATTGCAATATTTCATATTTCTATCTTTCCTAAACGCATAAACATAATTAATAAATAGTTCTGAAATTAACAAATTAATATTATTTTTAAATAATACATTTGTATTTTATCAGTTGTTTTAAGTAAAATTAATTAAACTTATCTTTTCTAAAAATTAGAATTATTCTTTGAAAAGTTTTTGATAGTGTTTTTTTCTTTTAAAATATGCAATTATTAATGGAAGGAATTGAAATAATAATGATTTTGAAATATAGGTATTGTAAATTTAATTTAAAGTCTCGTATGTTAAAAAACTAGACTGCTCATTTGCATCTACGTAGAATTTATACTCTTTTTTTTTTTCATTTTTTTTTATAAATAAAGTTTCTATTTATATTTCCAATTAGTAAAATTAAGAGAATTAAAATTATACAGTAAAAATTTTCTATACATAAAAACAAAACAAACACCAGTCATAAAGTTATTTATTTTTTTAAGTGTGATTAGTGGTTTTGATCATCTTATATTACAAAGAGATAACAATTTTAGTTAGTGTGCAAAAAATTATATTTTTTGTAACATAGTTTCTATGTTGAATAATGTTTACCTTTCTTAACTTCATTTTTTTTTATAGAATAAAGCTTAGAAAGGTAAAAACTACTCAACACAGAAATTATAGTGATCTTAGTAAAAAAGATAATTGATTTAATTTAATAACAGCAATGTAAAATATAGTTAAAATTACTAAAACTTACACATTCCAACAGGCAGATATTACATATAGAGATTTTGGTACTCTTTTGGAATTTCCCCCCCCCCCAAAATTTTTCTTATTTTCTTTTTTAACAAATATATATATTACATATATATATATATATGTATATATACTATATGACAAATTTAAGTACATCAACATAACCTAACGTTAAATAAATTTAATTTTAATTAGATGAGTGAAGTGAGTGTAGGTTATGTTTGGTTATACAGCAATGATGCATGCAAACTTTAATGATAAGTAATAGAGTTTGTTGGATTCTTACTTATGTGAATTTTTATGGCTTCACTGAAATAATGATTAGGAAGATTTGCGTTTTTTTTGTTGATATTTCTTTTAACACATTAGTTTGATCCTGTAGTATAATTATCGTTTAATAAAACAAGTATTGTATTGTGCAAAATAATTTTTTCAATCATTAAAATACATGCATTTTTAATAAATTATTGTATTGGAAATATTATAATTGTATATATCGCTAAAAAATTTAAAAAATAGAAAAATTTTGGAGAGTAACTTCTGAAAGAGTACAGAGATTTAACTAAATAAAGAGAACCTTTATTATGGCCATGAATTTCCTACTAATCTTGCTAAAATCAAAATAATAAAATGTGTATAATATTGTTTAACAATAATAAATTTTTTTTTTTTTTCAGAAAATTAATTCTATTTTTATGTAAATTAATTAAATTTTGGAAACTAAACTAGTAATAAGCATAGATCTCCTAATTTCTGTCATTTATTGCAGTCTTTTGTCAACCTCATTCACTTCTAACCTGCTCTTTTTATATTGTCATCTTTTTATCAGATTTTTTGTCGTATAACTCTTCTGATCTTGTTTGGCTCTTATTTGATTTTTTCTTATTTTTAAATAAATATATATATTAAAGAAAACACAATAATAATAGAAATATGATTTGTTGGTCTAAAATTTATATTATTTAAATATCAAATTATGTAACTTACTAATAATTGTGATTATCATTATAAAAAGTATTATACATACTTGATATAAGTATGATCTCTGATTGGATAAAAAAAATTATATACTTCATGATTTGCTATTAGGTTTTTTTATTTTTTTAATTTGAAGTTCTTCTGACACAAATGTTCTAAAAATGTTTCAATTTTGTTTTTCAATATTTAAACCGGATGGTATGGATCATAAACTACAAATCGTACTTAAAAAATGATTGAAATCTTATGACTAATGTTTTTGCTGTACAGTTTAAAATTTAATAGTAATTTTTCTTTTTTATAAAAATATATGTAATTTTTACTTTATTAATTTATTATATTAAAACTAATAAAGTTATAATTTTAAATTATAATATCAAAGAATTAATATAGTATACCTTCTTATAAAAATACTAATTAAACTACGTCCTTTTTGGCTACTGGCAAAAAAAAAAAGTTTGGGAGTTGTAATCCATATTTCTCTTTTTATTGTATTTATAACATTTAGTGTATATTTATAATATTTTAAAAATTGTATAATTTTTCTTATGTTATTTAATAATTAATTACACCTATCTTCATACTGTAAAAATAATTTATCTAATAAATACTGTTAGTATTAATAATGTTGATTTTTATCGGTTAATGATCTAATATTATTGATTTAATAATTGTTATTTCTGACGTGAAATTTGTGGCAATGGAGAAAATAATTGTTAATAAATGTTACAAGCACTCATGAACTTAGTTATCAATTATTGTAAGTTTTCTTTGTTGAAATTAATGTTTGATGTTAACATTAATTAATGTTTATTAATGGTTTTTTTTTTTTTACAATTTGTTAGTGTTTAATGCTTTGATTTTAATGTTTTAGTTTGTAATGTATAGTATAATCTTTAATTAACTCTTTATAACATTTATTTATTAATTTAATATATGTCATAAATAATTGCAATATTATACCATATCTTATATATAGTTAAAACATTATTTAACTCTATTAATTGTATATAGTTAAAGCATTATTTAACTTGAGTTTTATGGTTTGCAATAACTGTTAAAATAATATCTATTTGTAATAAAATGAAAATAAAAATTAAATGTTTTTGCTCAAATTATGTATTTTCAAATAGTCTTAATAATTATGTTACATGATAAAATGTACTGTTTCTTAAATTTTTAATTAAGTTAAATGAATAATCCACTGAATTATCATTTAATTATTCAAAGATTATTAGATGAAAATTTTTAAAATGTATATTCATGTTCTAAATAACACTGCCATTCATTTTATTAAATTGCCGATATTTTATGGATATGCTGTGTAGTGAATAACATGGTGGTACTTAGAACATATAATTATTTATAGATGAATATTTAATGTTTACATCTTGAAATTTCATCACTTTTTAAAACTAACTGATAGAAAAGATATGTTACAGTACTTTCTAAATTTTTTAATATATAACACTATTTCAATAAATTTGTACATCTGTGAAAGTTCTTTTGTATTATTTATTATTAAACTTAATAAAAAAATTCTTAATACAGTTTAATTCTGTGTACTATAGAACAGTATTGGTATATGCATTTAATCTATTTACTTGTTGTAATATAACAACCTAATAACCAAACGATTGATTTTAATGACAGTCCTATTTAAACTATATTTTTAGTTAGTACTTAACTCTGTTTATATTATTACAATATAGCATCATTGGATGAGCTATAAAAACTCTCTAATGCTAGTGGAAGATATTTAATTTCTATGTATTGATTTCTTTTACGTATCTAATATATAAATGCAAAAGTTTGTGGCAGGTTCTGTCTGTCCATTAGCAACAGTATCATGCAAAAACCAATCGACCAGTAGCTTTCAAATTTTGAGGATGCATTCATGTTATCCCAGGAAAGTTTTAAGCCATAGATCGAGGTTCTAGCCTGATTGGGGATGAAGTTGTAAATTTTTATTAGTCAAAAATTTGTGTACTTTAGTTACTATAATTACTACCATTCCATCTTGCATAATTTAGTTTCTTTTTCAGATATTTGTAAAGTCTGTATACTTTATTATTTATCAGTACTATTCTCACAACCATCAGGATAACAAACACAACAGGGGGTCCAGATCAAAACTGCAAACTAAACAAGCCCTGACCAGCAGTTTTTTTTTTTAAAGAATAATTTAATAAATAACATTGTAATAATTTAAAAAAGTGTTATTTACCTTTTTTTACTTAAATTTAAAATAACAATTATCTGATGACATTTTGAAGAAGAGATTATTGACATGATATATCATATCACCATTATTTAGATATTGATGACAATGAAAATATAAAAAAATCATTGTTTTTGTTAACAATTTCTATTGGTAAATATTTTATACATTTAAAATCTCTTGTTTCCATCTGATTTTCATTAGTAATTATTTTTATATAAATTTGTTATTGTAATTTTTTAATACATTTTAAGATTTTTTTATTGCATTTTACTTTCATGAAATAACTACATCATTTTGTTATAAAATATGGAATTGTGTTTACAAAAAAAAGATCTTTTCAAAGTTATTTTAAAATCCCATTTGTGCAGTTTCAGTAGTTATTTTAATATTACAGGCAAAGGAGCTTTAAAAATACTGAAAATATTTATTTTTAACAGAAAAGATGTGAAGGTATTTTCTTCACATAATTAGGTATAATTTCATATGTATTTGAAAATGAGTTTTTTCTAAATCGTATTTTTAATAAAGTTAACCACATTTTATCATGCCAGTCAATTAATAATGAAATGTAACATTTCAATGCATATACCCCTGTAAAGTTTTTACTATTTATATTAAAATATAATTATTCATTGTTTAAGAATGCAATGAAAATGTTAATGGCATTTTTATTGCTGAATTATGTAGTATATTATTATTTTGTTTGTTTGTATGATAAAACAAATTAAATAAAATCTTTATATACATCTTACAATAATTTTGAAGGATAAAAAATTTAACAAATAATAAAACTTAAAAAATGTGAAATCCAACTAATTAAAGACTGCAAAAGAGGTAAAGCCTTTACAAAAATTGCTTTTACTCATAACATCTTTTCAGAATAAGGACGCCAAAATACAAGATCCACCAACAGTCAAAAGACTGTTTGACAAATTTATATTCACATTAAAAAAAAAATTTACACAAATTAATATATAATAACCTATTTACTGATTCACTCTTAAATATAATTATTGTTTTAAAATAAAGATTACAAAAACAGAAAGTACATCACATAACCACACATAAACAAAGGCAGGATAAGAAGCTTACAAATTCAAAAAATCTAAGTTTAATCTAACCTCCAAAACAAGCAAAAAATCAAACTATCACAAAACACATTCACAAAAAAAATACAATGTCCCAGTATGTATTTATCACAAAAATGTGTTGGACAAACATGACAGTTTCAAACAGCATTGCAATAAACACGTAAAAATATAGGACTGCAACAGAGTCAACATTTTCCAACCATATCAATCTTGAATTCACAATCATAAATAACAACATATTTTAATAATAGAGCAACACAAGATTAAAATGTATAAACACCAACAACTATAAATTAAATGATAAGACTCAAAATTAATAGCTTCAATCACATCCCAAATTCATGTCTTGAAGAAATAGCCATTCGGTAACAGTCTTGAACCAGTCAGTAATGTGCGTGATCACATGTTCAGGTTCTGTCGGCAGCAGAAATACTCTAAAAATTTTTTTTGAACCTTTTTGATGTTTTTTTTGCAATTTTAAGGTGATTTTGAACTTAGTTCATAATCTATGTGGAGAAGATGCACACTTCTCACTATGATCGAATAGGAGTAATGATTTTTATTTACTAGCTCATAAGTATCATGAATTATCAGACATAAATACTCAATGTAATGATTAAATTCAAAGTTTTGCCTCAGCTCTAGAAAAGATACTTTCGTTCAATTTAATCAATTGAAACAACAATATCACAAACACGGATAATTCTTTCACTAAGAAAATATGCATGTGAATGAGGTGCATAAGTTAAGGAGCATTTTTTTCACTAATTAGCGCATCTTTGTGACTTGAAAATGTTGCTAAAACATGTTGTCGTCAGGAGCATCTGTGTGCAACATTTCAGAGCGAATGGATAAGCAAAAGTGCTTCAGAATTCGACTGAAAGGTTCTGTACTATGAATCCCCCATACATAGTCCAAGAGTGAGTTAAAGAGTAGTAATTAGTAGTTATGTTAGTAATTTCTGTCAATATGAATCTTTGTTGAATAAACACATTCAATGCACAACTTAGATGAAATCAATAAAAAAATAATTAAAGTGTTATAATTATTTCTGATTACTTTATTATGCTTCTCTTAAAGAAAAAATTCATTATAGTTACTGATATAAATTCTTAGTTCTTTCATTTGCTGCCCTTCACAATAGTAAATGTGCAGCATCTTACTATTAAAACAATTATTTTTAAAGATTTAAAATAACAGTATTTTAAAATTATAGTGATAGAAAAAAATACAAAATTAGGTCACTTAAAAAGTGTAGAAAAATACGGACCAAAACAATATGCATGTTGAATTATTACTGTGTATTTGAATTTTTTAATAATCTCAACAGTATTTATGATTTATTAATTTATGTAAAATGAAGCATAATAATAAATATTGCCACAGTTTTTGCTCAAATAATAACTTTTATAACATGATTAACAATACTTAGTAATAATAATGATTTTTAATAATAAATATCTAAAAGTATGCTAATGATAAACTGATATGTAATAATTTAATACTAATAATTATTATTGTATTAAATTCACTTGATTAAAATTATAAGTGACATGATAATTGTTATTAAATGTTAATTTATGTAATGTAATCTAATATGTATATTATTATATTTAGTTAATGTAAGGTAAGTTAAGTAAAGAAAAATGATTATTGGCAATTATTATAACAGAAAAGAGGGTTACTGAATAAAATATATTATGTATAATATAATATGCATGTAAATAATACATGTGTACATACACATACACACACACACACTCACACACACATTCACATTCATTTACACTAACATTATATGATATAATGTAAAAAATAAATCTATAATTGTCCCGCATAGTATTTGGTATTAATTATTTTGTCAACCATTAAATCTCCTGTAAATAACAAAATAAAGCTCCATTAAAAACAAGCTCTGTTTGGTTTGTTGTATGATCAAAACGTGTCTGACCTTGGCTCATAAAAACAAGAATACTTGACCTGTTCATTTCAGTGACTTCAAAGAAGACCCCTTTTGATGTAACATATTTACCCTAGTGATGTTTCCAATGTTGGAAGTATTTTTCAGTCAGTTTTTGTGAGCACAATGAACACTTTTGTTATATTTCTATTGATATCTTCCTTTTTTCATATTTCTTTCCTTTAAGCAGAATTTAATGCTTCAAAAGGGCCAGAAATCGCAAGAAGCCATGTGTGATGAATAAGAAGCAGATGAAATTTTTCAGTTCGATGTTTTGCCAAGAATCTTTGGCTAAGTTGACTAGAGTGTTGTGATAAGTTTTTATGACACAAAAGGTCTTGCTAATGGATGTTTTTGATTATTAAGGTATGGTTCATCACTAATATGCTCCTCAAAGACAAACTTTAAGAGAGTACCACAAAATTGCTGTTTGGCGCAAGGACCACAGTTTTGAGAAAATGACGATTGAGAAACTCATCACAACAATGCTCCAGTCCATGCATTTCAACTTATACAGAGATTCTTGACAAAACATGTAATCAAACAACTAGCAGATTCCTTACTCTCCAAACATGGCTTCCTGATTTTTGGCTCTTTCCTAAGCTTAAAATTCTACTTAAGTGAAAGAAATTTGAAGACTGAGAAGAGATCAAAAGAAATGTAACAGAGGACTTATGATGCCATTAAAAATGACTTTGAGAAATGCTTTCAGGGCTGGAAACATTGCTGGGATAAGTGTGTTACATCAGAAGAGGTCACTTTTAAGGAGATAAGTACTGTACTAATTAGGTTAAATATGTTTATTTTTATAACCCAAGGCCCAAGGATGTATATCTTTTGATCATCCCTCTTATATATTTATAACATGAGAATCATTGAAAATAATTGTTTGTTCTTTAACATTGAATGAATAAGATCTAATTTACTCGGCATAACTGTGGTTGTTTTTGGCATTTCAATATTACAGTCTCAGATTTGTGCAAAAAGGTATGTAAACCATTGGGATAAGTGTGTGAACATGGAGGGGGGGGAGTACTTTGAAAGGGACAGGGATCAATACTCTATAAAATTAATAATAAAGATTATTAAACTTCAGTTATTTTCTGAACAGACCTTGTAAGTGGCAATTTTTATAGGTAAAATAATGTACACTATATAGTGTATTGTTTATTGATGTAACTGCCTATTATGTATATTGTGTCTATTTGATTGGTGTAAAAAAGGTATAACTAGTATGATGAAAAAATTGCATCGCATTACTTATCAAAACATTAAAACTACTTCAGTCAGTCATGTCAATGTGTATTATTGCATATTAAATACAAATATTTAAAAAAATAAAAACTGCAAGTCATTATTAAATAAAATTATTATTATTATTGCAATAAGTTTGAAAGTATAAATGTTGTTTATTGATGATCTAAATATTGTAGAGAAAAAATCATTTCTCATGAGCAACTATTTACCCCCCATCAAAAAAACCATTTGACTTTCCCATATTAATTAATCCTTTTAAACTACATATTTCAACTTATTTGTCAACTTTTTAATTGTAATATTTTATGATTATTTAGTTATTTGCTGACCATTGTCAGTGATACTAGTCAGTGAAAACATTTATAACTAAGTAGTTAAAAACATTTTATTATATGATACAATTTGCTTTAGTCTAGTGTTGAAAAAATTTAATTTTTAAATTAATATCATCAACTGTCATGAAGAACATAGTAAATTAACAAAGTTTAGTACTATAATAAATATGAACTCTTCAAATTATGCCACATTAATTTTGCATCTAGATTTTATTTCTTTTTTTTTAAGTTTTAACAGGTGTAGACTTCAAATAACATCTTTATAATATTATTTTTATTGTGTATAAACTGAAAAATTACTTTTATGGATTTTGTAATATATATATTTCACTTCCCAACTTAGTAGGATTCAAGGCTATGAAGAGAGAAATTGTTGTGTTAACAACTGTATTTTCAATATAAACAACAGCAGTTTTTGAAGATCAAAAAATAATTATTAATTATTGTAAGTGAATAATTAATAAAAGGCAAATATAATTAAAAAGTTTTTCTAAGTAATTAATTTAAGAATAATAATTATTATTAATCTTACAAAAGGATAAACATCAAGGCCATGGGAATGGAAAATAATTAAAATAAAGAATAAATTACTTGTTATATGGTTACAATTTATTGTAAAAAATGAATTATGAATTACCCAATATAAAAAAAAACCAGAAACAGCATCATTTGAAAATATTAATTAATTATGTGAATAAGGCAATTATGAACATAGTCTAATAAAAAGCAGATAATAATGAAATGATTTTTACACATACAATAATACATCTTATTTGTTTACAAGACTGATCAGAAGAAACATACTAGAGGATAGTAAATTACCAGAAAAAACATACTCATAACATTTTCAATTTTAACACATCTTTAGAATAAAAAAATGAATATTATTCATTTGCAGGTATTTTTGAGATTTACTTTATACATTTTTCATACAATTTGTTCTCTAACTGATTTTCACTTTATTTTGAAATTTATGGCATGTTAGCTTATCTTAAAATATTCAGTTTGTCCTACAAACTGATTATTTAATCTTTTCATATTTTTCAGTACATCCATCATAATGTTTGTAGGTATGGGAGTGAAATGTGAAAAGTTTCTCATCAAGAATGTGATTTTCTTCAGCAATTTTCATTTCAATTTAATTTATAACAACAAAACATTTTGTACTTTAAGTGTTTTTCAGAGACCAATTTGATGAAATAGTCTTTCTAAAGAATTTTAACTGTTCAGTTTTTTATCCAATGCAAAATGATTTGATTGTTATATGTTTGACTCTATATTTATATATGCGTTATGTATGTATATTTGTATATGCATATACTTAAGTTTACTAATGTAAGACATGATCATTTTATTCAGTTTTCATTTTCAAAATATCAAATGATTAGCCCCATTATCCTTAAATGTAGACTGTATGATACTCAGAAAAAGTAATCACCAAGTTTTTACCTGATTATACCATGATGTGCAGCTTGGTTATGGCATGCAACACCAGAACTGTAAATAAATGAGGATAGAGAAATCAATTTAAATGAAAATTAACAGCTCTGAATTGTCAAATTCAGATGTAATTGAAAAATTAATGAGTTTAGGTGGAAACATGATTAACAGTTTTAGTCAGAAAATGATAAAATTCTAAACACAGTTAATAGAAATGAAGTAGACATAACAATGTTTAAGAAAATAGGGCAGTGTGCAATTTGACCACAGTGTGAGACTTATTTTAGTCTGTTAAGATTCAGAAACCAACCTTGGTGCAAAGTACCCTTAAATAGGCCCTTTCTTGTATATGAAAGGGTCTATTAATGATTATCGATCATGCCACATCAAACATTCAAAAAAATCGTTGCTGGAAATTTAATTTACGCATGCAGGTTTTCCTCAAACCACTGATGTGAATTCCTTGTGTTGCATATGCCATTAAGCTAAAAATAACTTTGTCTGAAAATAGTATGAACGGAATTAAGTGGTAATTATTGTTGACCCACAAAACTGCAGTCGTCTGGTATGGTCACCAAGGTGGAGGTGTTGAACTTTCTGAATATGATGAGGATGCAGTTCATGAGCATGTAATGTCCTCCATACTATACTTCGTGAAGTGTTGGCCCCTTTCATACTAGAACAATGTGTCTCAGGAAGAAATTACATAGAATTTTTAAACATGAATTTTTTAACAGTGCTTGAAAATTTCTCATTGGCAAAAAAAATTGAAATCTACTATTAATTGGAAGAGCACCAACACATTTCACAAATGAAGTAAGAAAATTTGTAGATAAAAAATTTATTAGTAAATGGATAAAATGTAGATGGTCAGTAAATTGGCCACCTAGATCATCAATTCTACTTTAGATTGTTCTTTATAGAGATGGATGAAATACAAGATGTACAAGCAAAACAATGCTTGATGAACTGATTGTTTGCATTCTCAATGCTGCTGCTCTCATAAAGAGCACAAAGATATGATTAATTTAGGTTACTAAATTAATCATAATGTAATTTAGGTTACTAAGAATTTTATTTTTTTCTCCTCATACTTTTAATAATGCACAATTTCCTAAGGTAAAGTTTGATTTGATGAAGGGAATCAAATCAAGCCCAAATTTTTGTATTATAGATATATAATGATATATCTATAATACAAAAATGTATCTATGTAGATACACACACACACACACACATATATATATATATATATATATATTTGCTACACCATCTACAGAAGATAGGTTGTGTAGATTTTTTTTTTTTTGTTTAACCTCTAGAACCACCATTAAAGTATATCTCTAAAGGATAAAATGAATGAATTTTAGTGTGTGTGAAAAATGCCATGCCTGACTGGGATTCAAACCTGGGACCTCTGGATGAAAGGCCGAGACGCTACCACTCGTGCCACGGAGGCTGGCAGGTCATGTAGGCCGGCAAAGTACCACTGATTTAGTGTTAAATATATCACTAAATTTATTTGCTAATAAATAATAGCAGTTTTTATTATAAAATGAAAAAAACCTTTTTATAAGTGAATTTTTTTAAGTTTTATAACCTTTCTAAATCTTTAGAAACAAGGTCTAGCAAAGATTAGTAACTGGAACTACAAGATAAATAGAGAATTGTATGAAATTTTTGTTATTTTTTTCTAAATGTATAATTGAATATTGGGTAATATTCAAGGTCATCTATGATCTCTCAGAATTTTTGAAACATTGACTATAAGTTTTTAAATATGTATTTTATTATGATTTTTTGTGATTGTTACAGGGTGACAGTAATGTACCATTATTGTCCAAAATGATTTAGAATGTAAACATGTACAGTACATTATAAACAAACTGGTATTGTAATAACTAAAAAAAAATTTGTATTTTTCACAAATGTTTATGTGAAAATGAAATAGAATTTTACACTAAAGTATCAAATTTCAGGCCTTGGATAGACGACTGGATGAAAAGTCTTGGATTTGACAGAAAATATAATATTTGATGAAATATTATTTCATTTAAAATGGTAACTCTGTTTGCGGGTATTGCATTATTTAAATAATGAAAGTAATGTAAAAGACACAAATTGTAACTCAAGGAACCAATATTGTTCTTAAAAAATGTCATAAAATTTTGGCTTATTATTTTATATGCGATTTAAATGAATCTTAGATGATTAAAATCCAGTTAAATTATCAAAAATGTTAAGTATTATTTTACTGTAAGTACAGTATTATTAATAGAGATTAAAATAGTATTGTTAATAGAATTTTAATTTATTCGTGGACTACTGATAATAAGGTTTTATATGTAATTTCTAGTTTGTTTTACTTTATATTATACAGGTAATGTGGTTATACAGGTTATGTAGTTGAATATGGATAAATACTCTTTTTATATTACTTATACTTTCAAGTATATATTTTGTTTTAATGTTTTTTTAATTTTTATTCTAAATATTTTAACAATTATTTTAATAAAAAATATTAATATTACAATATTTAAAATTTTTCAACATCAATTATATTTTACATAATTTCCAACATCCTCTTGTAACACCACATTTCAAAGGTCATTGTTTTATTCTTTGCGTTTCAGTTTTTTGTGTCCATTTTTTATTGTTATTAGGTATTCTCTTTTACTAAAAGTTTTCAAAAGATTTTTCTTAATTCAAATAACTGTATTTAATATAAGCAGACTAATATTTTGCAAAAAAATTCTTTCATTTTTTTTTTTTAGTCTGATTTCTTAATTTATTTCATCTATCATTTTTTATCATCATTTTTTTATCTATCACTATTCTTTGCATGTCTAGCATATTATGTTTCTTATTTTACAGTATATTTATAACTTTTAGTTATCATATTTTCATGACATTATATCTTAATTTCAAATTCAGCTCTTCTCCTAGTAAGAATCCATGTCTTTTAACATGTCTTCTTTAATTTTTATCAAAAAAATGTTATCAATGAGTCTTAAATCTTTAATTTCCTTTTCAGATAATTAATCTGTTCTAAAAATTTTTAGGTTTCT